>JAOSBN010000003.1:9616804-9633034 GCA_027563595.1 Erythroxylum suave
TGGGATTGGTTGACTTTGGCACAAAAATACCTGCAAAACAATAAGGCACACCGGGGGTTGACTGCTGGTAGGCCCCTCTGACGCTCAAGTTAGTCTTTTTTGAGAGTTTTGGTGGCTAATGAATAAAGAATACTAGGGTTCTCGGAAGTCGTACCTTTTTCGTGATGAGGTAATGAATTTATATAGCTAATGCCTTCAAGAATTAGGTCAATCATCAAGGGATGGGCCGATCGGCCCATGCACCGTTCTAAGTCTGAGCTTGGCCCTAGCACGACCGACCCAACCAAGTGCGCTTACTCTTAAGTTGATGGAAGGTAGACAAAGCTAAGGCTTTATTTAAGACATCGACAATTTAATCAAAAGAAGGAATATTTTTGATGATGATAGTCTTCTTAGAAACCAAGTCATGAACAAATTGATGTTAATTTCAATATGTTTGGTGCATGTATGAGAGACAAAATTAATAACAACCAAAAAAAAAAGATAGCACCAAGATTGTCACACCACACAATGGGTTACAAATTAGAAATACCAAATTTTTCAAGCAAGGAGGTGATCCAACATAGTTAAGAAGCAACAAGTGCAATACTTTGGTATTCAATCTCAGTACTAAAACAGGCAACAGTAGGATGTTTCTTGTCTCTCCAAAAGATAACATTACAATCCAAAAAAATGTACTAACTAGAGCTAGATTGATAGTTATTAGGATAACCAACCTAATTAGCATCATATTAGGAATTAATGATGAGAAAGGTGACTTTAGTTAAGTGAATATCATATAAGGATGTAGTTTACAAATAACGTAGAATGCACTTACTTGCATTCTGTACATCAATAGGACAATAAAAGAAGTGAGACACTTCATTCAGAGTAAATTAAATGTCAAGATGAGTTAGGACAATGAATTATAGGACTCTAACTATGCTACAATATTTATAGGAATTTGAGAAATGGGTGAGCATAATTTTTAGAGAAAGGCATGGCAAGTGTGATAGGAATGGAAACAAATTTAGAGGTGTCAAGACATGTAAAATGAAGGAGATCTTAGGTATATTCGATTTAGATAAGGAGAAGGCGAAGAAGTGTAGGTGTGATTTCAATACTAAGAAATTAATGAATAGGAACAAGATTCATAATAAAAAAAAGGTGGTATTAAGCTCAACAATTAAAGATGAAATAAAGGTAGCTAGAGAGCCTATAACCAAGATGGCATCCACAAAAACAAAGAGAAAAGTTTTATGAAATGGTGTTGTCTGAACAAAGAGAGAAGTATTAGATTTGGAAAAGGTAAAACCTAGTTTAAGAAGTTTCTAACTTATGTATGAAACCAAGCTCGAGGAACTTATTTGAGATTATAAAGAGCTTTTTGAAGATGAAGAATGTAGTGTGTATGATGAGGATCGACAAAACTAAGAGGTTAAAGCATAAAAATTGGTTATTAAAGAGTATCATGAAGGAATACATTATTGACATCAAGTTGATGAACAAACCAGTTGCTTGTAAGAGAAAGAGAAAGAATGATATGAATAATGGTGGGTTTAATGATAAGATTAAAAATTTCGATATAGTTAATGCCAGGAGCTTAATAATTTCTCTTGGCAATAAGACAAGTCTTGTAGCGATCAATATAACTATCAAACTCAACTTTTTTTATAAAAACTTATTGACAAATAACAATATTAGCATTTAGGAATGGAGGAACAAGGGTTCATATCTGATTGTGATGAAAAGCTATAAACTTATTAAGTATAGCTTGGTACTAGTGAGTAAACTTATTAACTTGTGTGAAAGAAGTAGAATCAAGATCATGAGAGTTATGAATAGTAGCATTATAGATCATATGGTCAAAAAAACAACAACAAGGAATGCGAATATGATCATGGCTACGAGTGGTGATAGAATGTTGAAATGGTGAGGGTGGTAGAGTGGATAGATCTGGTGGAAATTAAGGTAGTTGAGTTGCAGGAGGAGGTGGAAAATGAGAGGTAGAGGTATATATTTAAGAAGGCAAAGATAATAGGCAAGCTGAAGGTCGAACATATTTGCAATTATGCAAAACTAATTGTAACAAGGTATTAAAATTAGAGTAATACAGTGTTGGATCCCAAAATTTTTCGTAGAATTTATTATATTAAATTAGCAAGCATGAGCAAAAATTAGAATTTTTGAATTTAAAAAATTTTAGAGTTTAGTTATGAATATATTTATTTACATGTGTTTGCATGGATTAAATGGAAATTCTAAAGTTGAGGAGTAAGTTGGTATTAAGTCAAATGTGAAATGTAAGCTTGAAAGGACTAAAGTTGTCTTAAATTAATAGGAAAAGAAATAAGAAGAGTGCGTGAGAGTGTAGTACAGAAGTAGGAAAGAGAAGTGTGAGAAAAGTGAGTAAGAAAAATCTAGAAGAAAGTCATGTAGAAGTAAGAAAGAAATAGAGAAAGTCATAGAAGAAATTAGAAAAAAAAAGAAGAAGAAGCAGAAACCGAAACAGAGAAAGATAGGAGAAAAAAATAAGAAGGAAAGAAAAAAGAAAGGAGAAAGAAGAGGAAGGAAAAGATTTAGCTGAGTTCTTAGGTAACTTCTATCTTTTCTTCTTACTTTGGTAGAGGAAATGAACTAGAGAAAGTAAGTTTGTGTGCTGAAAACGAAGAGAGAAAGAAGAGAACTAAGAAATCCATTTTCTTAGATTTTCATGGATTTTCTACTAAATATTAGTTACTTTAGCTTACTTATATCAAGAGTAGTTTAAGTCCAAGCTCAACGTTGATTATTAAAGTTCTATAGATTTTCTACTTGTATATTAGTTGAATGAAGATTTGTTTGTTTAAAGGGAATCAACAGAATCGAAGGAAAAAGCTGAGCAAGAGGAGAGACAAACTTAAGTTTGGATTTACAAGGAAATAGGTGGGTAATATGTTTATGGTTATTGTGATGATGGGCTAATTTATTATATGATTGTGTGTGTTTAAATGCTCACCTTTGAATCATTGTGAATATGGGAAAAATGTGCTATGATTTGATAATTTGTTATGTTTGAAGGATTTTACTACATCTTGAATGGGTGAAAAACAGAAAAATGCAAGAAGCATGAAAGAATAAATATGATATGAAATGTGTGAGCATCGAAAAACTTTCTTGTGTGGTTAAAAGAGATAACATTTCGTTCGTCATGTATACATTGACCTAAAGCCTTCTCTTGGCTATGCACTTGTGGCATATGAGCTCCGAAAAATGGAATTATTTTGTTCATGGTGTAAACTTCGGTTTCTCCATTTCATTCTATGAGATTCTCTCGAGCTATTATGTATTTGCATTTCATTTTGATTTAAGCATGGAGCATAATTGAATGTTATGTTTTGATGAGTAAATAACTATATGATCTGATTTGTGCGATAATATGTTTTGACTATAAGTTTCTTTGAGTTAGAAATGTGGATAATGTGTTTTGTTAAGACTAAAATGCAATATATATGTATATTTATGCTTGATTGTGAGTGTGGCCCGTTACCGATGGCTATAAATGTATTAGCCACTGAGCTTCGCAGCTCATCCCACTATTTTCCACTCCTCAGTTGCAAACAAAGCAGATGAATATTGAATCTTGCAAACTTTCGCAAACTCCAACAGGAAAATTTATCATTTGTAACTAAGTTAGTTTGAATACCTTAAGTAGCTTTGCAAGCATATCAAGCATAAGCATACGTGTTGTATTTTTGGATTATGCTACTATTTTTACTTTTGATATATAATTAAAGCTATGTATAAACGTTGCGTTGATTGAGAAATGAAACTCTGTTTTGTTTCAGAAATGACAGTAAGAGGTGAAGAATTTCTCTTTTGTATATCTGCAGAATTTTCTTTTACGTTGGGTTGCAATTTGTGTTGGAAATGAAATGGTATGTTGTTGTATGGCTTTTGGATAAATTCTTCTTAAGTAAATTGTTGGGTTGGGAGTCTATTATGATAGGAGTCTTATGTGTACAGATTGTGTTTGTTGGATTCTGGTCTGTTGATTTTTGTGAGAATGTCAATTAGGCAGTAGAGGAATAAGGGGGTAGAAAATTGTGTTATGTCTAATGATTAAATTGTATTGATATAGGCCAAATTAGACAAAGTTATCTTCATAAAAATTGTAGCTTATCCTTTTAGCTTTCTAACAACATAAAGTTTGCAATTTTTAGATAGTGGAATTGAAAGTTATGAAGATTAGAAGTGGGAGTAGCAGAGTTGCAAATGTTATTTTCCCTTAAGCTCGCGATCCTGCATAAGCATGGCTATGACTTTTGGGATGCACGGTT
Source organism: Erythroxylum suave (assembly GCA_027563595.1). Taxonomy (NCBI): domain Eukaryota; kingdom Viridiplantae; phylum Streptophyta; class Magnoliopsida; order Malpighiales; family Erythroxylaceae; genus Erythroxylum; species Erythroxylum suave. The sequence goes on from JAOSBN010000003.1 coordinate 9,621,103, forward strand.
GTGCTCCCTCTCTTGCACGACCATCCATTCTAAAGCACCCCCTCCAATTTTTATATATTTTTTATTTAATTTAATTGTTTTTACTTCCAACTATGACTTTCATTATTAGGTGTTTATTTTCTTTTACTCCCAACCGTGAATTATGTTTTTTTATTTTATTTTTATTTTCCAAAATCCCACAATTTTAGCTTTTTGTCGCCACAAAATAATAACCGAGACCTGGGCCCAACATATAGTGTGTTGATCCTATAAAGACTATGCTGCTAGATTTATTTAATCCTAGTTTAACAATAAAACTAAAGAATCAAAATTTAATAGAAGAAAAATAAGTTGCTAAACTAATAAAAACAAGATAATAAACTATCAAAGAGAGATCAAGATAATTAAACGTTAGGATTTCATGGTTCACTTATGTGGAATTCTAATTATTAGGCAAGATTGATTATCTAGGTTAAAATAAAAAATAACTTAAAGTAACTGTGTCCTCTCTCAAGACACACAGGTATATTACCAACTTTTTAGTGTGTAGTTCAACCTAATCAAACTCATTTTTCTTAGTTAATTTTTTCGTTATCACAATAATATATGATACTTTTATTCTGTATATATAAGGTGTTTATCCTCCTAGTATACAAATCATACTTCTCCTCTTTGTTGTTTATACAATCCCTAAGATATAATCTATGGTGATTAAGCATAAATCCAATATTAAGATTAAAGAGAATAAATTCAACTAAAAAATAATTAAATTAAGCATTGATAATTTAAGAACCCATATTGAAAAGTTATGTACCTAACCTTAACTAGGATTTTAATTACTGAATATAAATAAAACAAAACTAAAACAAGACAATCTTAATACAAAAGAAAGAACTAGAAGAATTATCACGAACTCTTGCAATCTTGCTCCAAATCCTTCTTTAATGTTAAAAACCCTAAAAATAATAACTTAATGACAAAATAGGTAGTCATCAACTTCAAATTCCTATTTAAAGAAACCCTAATAATACTATTTATAAGATAGGATTATATAAAAGAGCTTTAAGGAAATTAAACTTAAAATTTTGGTGCATCCTTGATTTCCAAATTATGAGTTTGACAATAGTTCCACTTTATTACTAGTGTAAATCATTTTTAGATAAACAATATGACCAATACAGGTCTAACGCAAACCTGTGTTAATCTAATATTGCTATAATTCCTCACTTTTCTATAATTTTTGACATTTTAAAGCTAGAATTGGTCTTTAATGTCCTTTATAAAATTGTTGTTCTTTAATTTAGCTTTCAAATCACTCTAATATCACCTCAATTGGGTAACTATAGAGAAAATTTCACTCAAATATGTGATTCTCCTTAAAATCAACACCCATAAGATAATAAAGCAAATGTAAGAAAACATCATATAATTCTATATAAAAAATGCTCTATACAAATGTCAAATCACAACTTAGACCCTATAAACATGCAAAATATGGACATATCAATTTCTCTCATACTTAACTTATTATTTTGCCTCAATCGATTAAGAATATGAAACCTTAAATAATTAAGCACTCCTAGCTAAAACAATAACGAATTCCACTCCCTCAAACTTCTATCTACACAAATTAGTTATTTTATAGTTAATAACATAAGATATACACATGTTCACACCTTAATTGAATTTTAAAACTTACACACATAATAATTCTTAAGAAACTAAAAAAGCAAAAGAAAAGCAATAATAAAAAGAAAGCTTTTAAATCATCAACTTGAGACGATTCAAAAAAAATCTAGTTAAACACTTAGAAGGAGAGATAACCCAAATGAGCTTCATAGATAAAGGTAACAATGATAAAACATCAAACTTTAGCCCTTACGATAGTGATAACAATTTGAAATATGATGAACTAGTTGAAGATTTAAAGATCAGTATGAAAAAGAAGAAGTCATCTTCCAAACTTAAACAAATCCAAAAATAATTAGATTTATGTATAAATGAGAATGAGAAGAAGGTAAATGACTTGTATAACATTGAGGCATATAACAAAATGATCGTCGATACTACACTAGATACACTAAAACTAAAAATGAGGTATTAAAAAAGGAAATAAATGCTCTTAAATATTGTCTATGTAAGTTTATTAAAAGGAGTGAAAAATTAGAGAACATACTAGAAGCTCAAAGAATTCCAATAATAAGTATAGAATATGATGCAACAATAGAAGTGAAGCAAATTCTAAAATCATTTTTCTCAAGGAAAAATAATTGCATAATGGAGAACCATTTCCTAATATGATAAATGAGTATGGAGTATCCACATCTAAGCATACATAAGCATTTTTCATATCTACTAAGACTTATTCTAAGAGCAAGCATAAGTCTTTCGTATATGACTCATAATCAAGGCATCGAGTTCAATACTCTCAAGGGAAGAATATACATAACTTATGATAATATGTAAACCCACTTATACCCCTTTAGGGTTCAAAGATAAATGTATCAAGTGTTCATTAATAGTATACATCATATATATAATCATAGTAGCTCATTTCATTACTCCAAGAGAATATTTAACACCTTGAATATCTTAAGGGAGATACCTTGTTATGCCTACATACAAACAGATCCACATAATGCATTTATGTATCATCATTACTCATATAATATGGTATGTAATTTTTATGATAAGTATCAATATATTTATAACTTTTCTTTTCTCAAATAAAGAATGGCAAGAAAACCTTTGAAAGCCTAGATTAAAAAGAAGGAGACTAATAATTAAGGACCTAAGCCCATTTAGGTACCTAAAATACATTGATTAGGATATTTTATAAGGCTCTGAGAAGAGGAAGAACAAATGGTATATAATAGAGATTGTAGTTATTGAATTTTTTGAAGCTTTTATACTTTTTATCTTGATAAATTTAACCTTCTTATATCTAGAAACAGTTCTTAAAAATGGCAATATAGCTATTAGAAGAAAATTAGAATGAGCTTCAAGAAACCTATCAAGAGCAAATTATTGAACTAAGAGAGGGAGATATGAAAGATAAGAAGCTTCTAATTGATTAAAAATGTAAGAAAAATCATCAACTAGATCATATCATAGGTAATGTTCAGTAAAGGGTAATTATTAGTTCATATTTGAGAAACTTGTCACATTTTGAATTTATTTGTCAATTTGAGTTTAAATCCTTATTGATGAATTTTAAAAGTATAGTATAGACATTAGACATCGTATGCAAAATAAGGATATTGAGTTAGAATTTACAAATACATAACATTATTTGGTCCATACTTGCAGTAAACCTATGAGTGAGAATATATTTTGCATAATTTGAAGAGAATTAGGCATAACTGATTTAAAATTCTATATGATCAAGTTTACTAATGTCCTCAAAAACCACTAATTTTCCTTTTTAGTGACTTCACTTGTAGATTGGTTACTCCTCTAGTCAATCACTTATGCATATTGGTTGACCAATATCTTCAAGTGATTGACCAATGTCCCCTTGTCTACAAACTTTTCTAATTCTAGTAAGGTTGTACCTTGTTTGATCAATAATTATGATTGACCGCCTATAAACACTAGTCAACTAGTGAAATTATGTGCTAACAAGTGTTCATGTTTTAAGTTCTCCTTATAAAAAACACATCCTTCTTTCACAGTCAAGTCAGATTGTATCAAACTAAAAACTTGTCATTCTTAGGTTTCAAATTTAGGGATTCTCAAAATTTTTCATGATTTGGGTTATCTTTTTAAGTTGATACTTCCATAGTCAAATTGAAAAAGGAGTTAAAGTTATTACCAATTCAATTATATTGAGGCATCTTTGATTTTGTATGAATTTAAAATTTTGGACACCTTTTCATATCATTTTTTTGAAAATTTTTGGACTTTCAAAATTACACAGTCCTTCATGAAATTGATGGTTAGATATTGTAGTTTTACTTAATGTTTTTACAATTCTAACCCTTAAAATTGTCAAAACTTATCTTTTTTAATTGAATTTTCAACATAGGCTTAATACCTAAAAGTAAACAATTTTCAAAATTAGACAAAATTAGGAATATTCTATCAAAATTGTTCTTTTAAACAATTATTTTGATGCTTTAGACATTCAATAGCACTTTTCCTCCGGTGAGTTTATTAATCTTTATCAAATTCTTTTTGATATTTTAAAGAAGTTAGCTTGATGTATGATACTTTACATTTATTTTTAGATAATTTATTTCTTTTGGATGATCCTAAAAATGAAAAGAAAGATTGGTGATATCAAATATTTAAGAGGACTAATGAAATTCAGGGAGAGTGACTTTTGTATATGTGATTACTTTTGTACTTATGATATTTTTATACTTAAGTATATTTCTTTAATGTGTATGTGTGGATAATCCTTTGAACATCTTTTTTTTCTCAGTATTGAATTATGTTTTATGTATAAATTAAGGGGCAGCTAACATTTATCTTGATATAAATAATTATTTATGTGCTTAATTTTGTTATTGCTTTCTAATATAACAAATATTTTATTATCATCAAAAAGGGAGAGATTGTTGAACCAAAGGAGGTTCCAATTAATTTTTTAATGATAACAAAATATAATTACTACTAATGAGTTTATTATTTTAACGAAAAGTAATATAAGAGAAAATGTAGCCATAAACTTAAAAAGATAGTTCATGAAGTTGATAGAAAGAAGTTAAAGTTTACAACCATCAAAGAGAAGATCAAGGCATATCAAGATCATTCTATACTTTTAAGGATAATTTTAATATCATTTAGATGCTTTTATGATCTTCATGGCTTACCATGCGTAAACATTATATAACATTTTATTAAGAAACATTGAAACTTTTGGTTTCTAAAATAAAAGCCTCTTAATCTTTTAAACACTCTTTAGGGGACATTTTGGAAGTTGTTTTAACTATAATTTCATACAAAATTTAAGTTTGAACATTTAAAGTTATTAAAATCATATTTTTTGGGAGATTGGTAGATCAATATAGGTTAGTTGATTAATGTAAGTTAAACCCTGGTCCCACGTAACATATAATTAGTCCTCAATAGAGGATCATGTGTAATAAAGTGGTTTGTTGACACATTGGTCAACCAATAAGATGATATAATTGACCAATGTCCACCTAAACGACATATTGATTGACCAATATAGTTGAGTAGTTTACTAATATGCAATAACTAGCAGGTTTTTATGTATTACATGCATATTGGTCGACTGTTGACTTAGTGGTCTACCAACATAGGTTAAACTTATAATGTGACTATTTTTTAACCAATATATATTTTATACATAAAAATCTGCTAGTTATTGCATATTGGTCAACTATTGACTTAATGGTCTACCAACATAGGTTAAACTTATAATGTGACTATTTTTTGATACATTAATTGACCATTGTAGTGGTGTGATGACCAATGTCCCTTTAGTGGTTGACTAATATCTTAATGGTTAGTGAATATGTGCATTCAATGCATACCAATTGACTAATATGCTATTGGTGACTATTATTCTATAACTAGCAGTTGTAATAACTAGTTTTTGGCTTCAATGGTTAGTAGAGGTCACAAAACCTTGTAAACACTTATTTTACCCAAAATTGCTAAAGGATCATTTAGATTTTTTTACACACATTTTTTAATTTCTCAATCATTTGAGCATCTATTCTCTCACTTTACGTGATTAAGCCTTTTTACAATAACACTTATTGAGAGTCTCTCTGAATTGCAGGGTGTGGGGAGGTCCAGTAGTGATTGTTTTCGATCGAATAAGCCTTTTTAATATTATCAAATGATAAGTGAGTTATTTTGAGAGCTTCCATATGTTTTATTTATTATATTGGGATGTGTTCCAAGTAGCATTGAGGTTCCTCTTTACTAAGAAAGATGATTGTATAAGGATTCTTCTTTGAGAAGAAAAGATTGTACAAAGGTTATTTTCATCTTGAAAGAAAATTTATAATGGTATTCTAAGAAAAGCATTACGAATGGATATAGGTAAAGTTTTTTTTTTACCAAACCACTATAAATTAGTTTGTATTTCTCTTTTTCGTGTTTTTTACATTATTGTTTAAGTGTATTGTTAAACTTCATTAGTTTACATCATATTTTTACGTTTTATAAATGGTTATCATTAACACAATAAGCAATTAAAGGGTTATCATTAGGAAAAAATATATTGTTATAGAGTTAAAGGGACAAGTAGGTTAATAAAGGAAAAGAAATAAGGAAATAAAATATTTACAATTAGTAAAACAATTAAATCAAGAAATAAGTCAAAAATCTTCACCAACTCTTAATAACTTACAAAAACTCCATCTTCTTTCATTCTTTTCAAATACAAGAAACTCATGCCAATCAAATTTTAACACTGTTATTATTTATGTTTACATGTATTTTCTTTTATGAATCCCTATTTTTTATTACCTTCTTTATACATTTTACTGTCTACCCCACACTTATTTTCTTCAATACTAAACCCAATAAACACATTAAATCACAAGTAAAAGCTCTATTAATTATAAGTTTAACTGTAGATGATTATTTTTCTTTTAGGCTCAAGGTTCTTTGGAGTATTCACAATAAAAAAATATACAGTAAGGTTTAATTTCTCATAGGATCCCTTAAATCAAATCAAAGATTTATCACTTGACGAATATAATTTCCTACTGTTCACAAAGTCATGATCGTTGGAACACCCCAACATGTATCTTGGAAGTATTATAGCATGTCTAGGGTGTATTGTGAACATAATGAATTAAGTGCATCTTAGTAAGACACATTATGGTACTTAATGTAAAAGACATGGGTTATGACTAATTTGTTCGTTTTAGCATGGACATATATACTTAGACGTGAATTATGTATGAGAATTTTTGATATGTTGCTTGCATTTAAGAATGTGATGTGAGGAGAATTAGTGGAAGAAGTATCCCATTTGCTTATGGAATTCTTTTGTTTAAATGGGATGTGTTTTGTGTTGCTCTTGCATGATAAGACCAAAGTTAGTTGATTTGGAATGTGTACCTCACTGAATGGATAGGTTTCACTGAACAAATTTTTGTAATTTGGCCATATCTTGGCCTGTAAACCTCCAAATTGGATAATTTCAATTGAAGATTAAACTAGAGACATAGGTATAAAACTTTTATGAAGGAACCAAAATCTAATTCTACCTTTAAGAGTTTTGAATTATGTTTTGAAGTTAAGTTCTGGCTACTGTCCTTGTTCCTAAGAGCCTGTAGGTTTTGGGGTATAACTCCTACCAAATTGCATGAAATTTATGCCATTAGAAACTTAAGACATAGGGAATGAAATAAATTGATAATGTTATAGGTCAACATGGGAATTAAAGGAAGAAGAAGGACCAATATGCAATTTTCCTAAAGTCAACTCATAGGCCAACAAGATTAAAGCATGTGTCCAATAGAATTGTAACAAATGGTCCAATAGAATTGTAACACATGGTCCAATATAATTTTAACACGTGGTGCAATAGAATTGTAACACTCGGTCCAATGGGATTGTAACACATGGTCCAATTAGATTGTGACATATGGTCCAATTATATTAAAACATGTGTCTAAGACTAGAAAATTCATGAAAAAGCATATGGAAAGGGGAGATGGACGACACTTTCATGGCTTAACTTTAGATTTTTCTCCTCTCCATTTTACCTTTTTAATTCCATCATTTTTCACTTAGTGATTCAAGCAAAGCCAAAGAGGAAGTAAAGGAAAGGCATTAGAGGAAATACTTGGCCAATTTTAAGGTTTGGGACTTCACTTAGTTGATTTGTATATTTGTGTATGATTGAATAGATATAAAGATTCATTTAGGTGTGGAATTGATGCTAGGATGTCGCTTTGGTGTTATTTTGGTGTTACTTTGCATGAACTTGATTGTGTATGACTTCTGTCTAGGGTTTGTTTAAGTCAGTCATATTGTTTATGTCATAACTCAGCCTATAAACCTCCAAGTTGTGTGACTTTAGTTGCATATAAAAACTAAGACATATAAATAGAAATATCTAGAAAAGACTTTGATTTAAATCTAGCTTTATAACATTGAAAATTGGGATAGAAAATGGTGACTTGATGCTTCTCTGTTTTGGAGTAGTGTGTGATATTTGTTCTATAACTCATGTGTTAGAATTCCAAATAGCCTGATATTTGGTGTTTTAGAAAATAGAGACACAAACGGACAAATGTTTAGAAGACCACGAAATCCAGTTCTGACTTTTTCTATACGAGTATTAAGAAACAACTTGACTTTGTCATGTTATTTATTCCTGGACTGATAGTTTGCCTATTTTTTAAACCACTTTTAGGGTTTAGCTCAAATTGCACTATTTTGAGTTTGATTTTGTTTTTTATTTTTACTAAATCTTATCTAAACCTTTTTTAATATGAAAGAAACTTATTAAATAACTATAAATAAATGAAATAGGACTTATCATATGTGAATTGGGTAACTGAACATTAAAATTCAAGATTGAGCATAATGCATTCCAAAGAAAACTTACATGCACATAAATGATTTGTTTGCGTATTTATTGCTTATATATGTATAGTATGATTATAAAAGTGTGATTTTGACACCCTTCTAATGGTGATAAGTTATGAATTGCATGTGTAAACACAGATACAGATTTTATGACTTGAAATGTATATCGTATGATTCGTTAATAAATGAATCGTGAAATTTGAAAATGGTTAAAGGAAATGTTATAGTGCCTGCTCTGTTATCTTGGTTATGGATGGATAGGCATGCCTATATAATTACAGTGTAGCTGCTACAACTTGACACCACTAATGTTCACAATTTGATGCTCTCGGGTATCCACAGTTTGATACCTTCAAGTATCCACAGTTTGATATCTTCAAATATCTACAGTATCTATTATCCACACCCACAGAAAATGTGCAGGCTTAACATAGAAAGGAAACTTAACAATCATAAATAAGAAATATAGCATAACAACATGAATAATTAGTATTGATGAGCATGTTTATTGGTTGTAATGATGAATTGTAATGATGTGCAATTATATTGACAGTTTGTATCGATGAGCATTGAATATCAATATTTGGCTTATAAATGTGCATTTTTGGTATATGGATAATATGTTGAAGCATATTTACATTATGTACTTTGCTTAAGTATGTCATCATTGTTTACATGAGCATTGAATATCAATGTTTGGTTCATAAATGAAAATTTATAATATATGAGTTATGATATTTCTGAATGTGTGTGCTTGGCAGATGACTGTTGAGAGTAATCATCCAAATTAAGTGTTTTCCCTACTAAGCTTTCAAGCTTAGCATAGGTGTTTATTCATGTAGTTCCAAGTCATAGGAGTGAATTACAGGATACATCTGCAGGGACTAAGCCAGCAGATAAAAGAAAAAGTACTTTTGGAATGTGTTTTTAGTTATAGACGATTCACTTGTAATGAAGAAAGGAAATGGTATGTTTTCTTTTGGATTACCATGTAAATGTAAAGATGTAATACTAATGTAAAATGATAATGTTAAGCATGGGAGAGTTTTGTTATGTGTATTTATATAGCATTGACTAGAATTATATACCCTGAATGCATGTAATTTGGTTGCTATTTATGTGGATGGTTGTAGGTTTCGCATAGAGGTTATTACAACTGCATTGTAATTCACTTTAATAACATTACATTGTTAACCTTAACAATCAATCTTAACTAAGAATCATAAATAAACTTATTCCATCAACCTAAAGTAACTAGTGAGAATAACAAGAAATTCAAAAATCTAAACCTAAAACACATTAAACAAGTAACTTTTAAAAAGAGCTAGTTAGAATATTAAACCTAAAGAAAATAAAATAAAATTAGATTTTCAAATATTCACCCTCATAACTTGGTCCTCAATGTTAAACAATTAAGATAATGAAAACAATCGTGAAAGATAATTACATTAAGAAAAACTCTCCCTTTATCCATACCTAGTTACTATAGTCGAATCCACAAAAGTACATCACAGAAATACCTACAAAAGAAATTAAATTAAACATTACTAAGAATAAAAAATTAATAAAACTAGGGTTATGTTACATCTCAACAAGCTCCTCTTTAGAAGTTCTTTAGCTAGATTTCTTACTCAAGCCTTTTATCTTGAATATGTAATTAGAAGTTTACTTTAACTCGTCTTCAAAATTTATTACCTAGCTCCCTCATTCCATTAAGATTGGCTTTCCTTATTCCCCTTCTTCTCCTTGCAGGATACAGGAGCCCTTTTCACTTAGCTATCAATTACTCCTAGAATTTCTTCTTGTTGAAAGAATATTCTTTAGGAAATTGATATTCTTTGAAATGTACACGAGAACAAACTTATCTTTCTTTTCATCCATTTCAAATATGCTCAGTTATAGAATCAGTGTCATAATAGGTTAAGGTGTCTTTTGCTCCAGAGTGGTGCCTATTATAAAAGAGACAGACGTTGGTTTGTTTATGTGTAAATCATCCTCTAACTTAAAACTAAGAGACCAATGTTGATTTTTCATGTCTAAATCATATTCTAACTCAAAACTGTAACTGATGTCAGATAAAGATGAGACTGGTATCAATTTACTTATATTCATCATTGCTTGTCCATTTCCTTATCCTTAGCTAATCTTAGCACTTCTTTCTTTTTAACATTTTTAGCATCAAATATTTTGCCACTCCTAAGTGGAATGGCTATACTTAATCTATTAGTTTTATCTTTATATTACTAAGAATTGATCTCTAATCTCTTTTGCCTACCATCTCAGCTATTTAGTTCACTTGGATTTGTAAATTGTTAATAGATGCACAATTAGATTAAGTCATCTCTTCGACTTGGTTCACTTGAGATTTAAATGTTTCCGATCTATCCCATTCGCATTGAAAGAAGATATAAATTACTTTAGCATCTCCTCTATCTTATTCAAGTCTTCCATCCCATTGCTCTTTGAAGGTGGTTTTTATCAAAATTGATGTCAATTTTAGTACCCAATTGATCCCATTTATCTTCTCACTAAAATTTCTTGCTCCTCTCAAAATAAATTTGGATGGTTTCTCCATCTTAAATTATAAATATTGTACAAAGGGTCATGCTAATTCTCCCATAGGCAACAATATAAATTATCATATTCATACTAGCATGGGTTAGGCCCCACATTCATGCATATATGGAAAAGATGCTCATACATTCCATAATGATAACACACCTCCTTGTAGGTCATGTAATGATTTAACATCCCTATATGATTTAAAAGATCAGCTACTTTTGATGTTACTATATAAATGCTTTATCATTATGTCAATTCTAAAGTTTCCATATAGGAAATTCAAATAAAATTATATGAAAAATAATAAAATTAAAAGAAAGCTAAGTTTAATAAACTAGTAAATATATAGTACCTGATAAAAAGTCAAAATTTTGGTTAAATCTCTCTACAAATGTACAGAATTAATTGTAATAAGTTACTAAAATTAGAGTAATCCAGATTGTCGATCTCATAAGGACTATACTACTATATTAATTAATCTTAGTTGAACAATAAAACTAAAGAAACAATATCTAGTGGAGGAGAATTAAGTTGCTAAACTAATGAAAGTAAGATAATGAACAAAAAATCAAGGTAATCAAATGTTAGGGTTTTAGGATTCACTTAAACAAAATTCTAATCATTATGTAAGATTAATTATCTAGGTTAAAATAACAGTTAATTAAAAGCATGTATTTTCTCTTGAGGTATGCAGGTATATCTAATTAGGTAACTACCACCTCTCGATATATAATTTAACTTAATCATTTAACTTAATCAAAATTATAAATCCTAGTTAATCTTTCTGTTATCATAATAGTCTATGATACTTTTATCCTCTAGATCTATTGTGTTTATTCTCTTAGTACAAAGATCATACTTT
>JAOSBN010000003.1:9637433-9649139 GCA_027563595.1 Erythroxylum suave
TACTACTACTACTACTACTACTACTACTACTAATAATAATAATAATAATAATAATAATAATAATAATAATAATAATATTCAATCATTTCCACAACTTATATAATAGGATAATATTTAACTTGGGAAACTTATAATATTATTTACTATATTTTTTTCCTAAGTATGTTAATTTCTTGTATTTTATAAATTAGTGTTTCTCGATCATTAAAATTTGCTCTTTTTTATTTTTAATATTAGATATTAAATTTTGCTATTTATTTTTTTTCCTTTATCATAGATATAATACCATTAATATCTTTGTGATATATTGTGAATCTATTGGTGTTTGATTGTAATTAATAATTTTGCATCTAGAAATGCAAGGAGAAATTGTTTTTCATAAATCATGATCCTCTATGTATTTGTTAGTGTAGTTCTATTTGTGTTTTACAGTCTAATATTGTTATTTGATTGCTGCTATTGTTATTTTTACTATTACTATTTTTAGTGATTTTATTGTTAATAATATTTGTAAGATATTATTACCTAATGTTATAATCGTTTAATATTTGGTTGAGCATGTAGACTTATAAATTGAATCATTTATGTTTCATACAAACATGTAAACTTTAAATTTATATATGTTTGTATATTGTCGATTTATTAGAACCCTTTTTTTATTTCACCCTAGGCCTATAAAACAATAGGAGCATCCCTATATACGACTAAGACATTATCTTATCTCAACATAAAACTTTAAGGCATTAACATCTACCCCTTACAAGAGGATCCATACATATCCTTAACCTATCGCTTATAAGAAGTCATTCAAGTCACATGAATCAACCATTCATCTGACCCAAATGCATGAATCTCTATTTGTTGGACTCCGTTAACCTAGTTTTTTTATTAATAAAAGGTTTGGAGGGAGCCTGAGAAAAAATTAGACTGATTTTAAGTGAATTCTTATACAATTAGGATATTATATCTCAACTCAAAGCGATGAATTCTTATACAATTAGGATATTATATCTCAACTCAAAGCGATAGGTTATGAGTTATGTCTCTTTTCGACGTGGTGTTGTTTTACTAGTAAATTTTCTGTAATTTAACTAATCAATCAAACTTTCACTAGTTAAAAATTCAATATGATTGGTGTCTGTTTCAATAGCAAGAAGGGCATCTACATACCCAAAAATAAAAAAAGTCATACGTAAATAAATAGTTAACTTGGTATTTTCATTTGAGAAATTTATGATTTAAGAAATTGGTAGTTGGAAATATTGGTTGACTCATTATACCATAAACTTTTTAAAAATTTACGTCAGAAAATTTGTCATATCCATTATGTAATTTTCAGCAAATAAGATACCTTAATTGACACACGAATCAATTGAAAAAAAGTAGCTAAAAGAAAAAATTAACTAATTTGCAAGATAGAGTCTGGTCGGGTCGGTCATTTTAGGTCCAAGCCCACTTCTAGAACCACCTTTCATTTTGGGTTGAAGTCGGGTCGGTCGGTCCAGGCCCAGACTCATTCTCAGAACCACTCCCAGATAGCCGGCGGTACCTGAATTCACGATGGGACACGGTATGGGGGAGGTAGCGTGCGTGGGTAAGTTAACGTGCACGCGACCACCTCCATCCCTAATAATGATTACAAGCACCTGCTATATAAGCCATTCACCTCCTTACTCGAGAGGTATGTTCTAGGAAAACTCTGTCATTCTGAATCTTACAACAAAAAACTATCACTAAAAACTGACTTAAGCGTCGGAGAGGCTTTTCGGGAATCTATTCCCGGCGTGTCTTTATTGTTTTACAAGTACATCCATCGCCGCAGCTGACTGACCCATGGACCACAGTGATTTCGCCCAGTCCCAACCAAACCCGACTGAACCAGAGTCAACTGTTACGTAATTGCTATTATTATTAACATTCCAATCCATAGAAAGTAGTACTTTAATTGGTTTACAATGGAACGGAATTGAAGTTCGATGGAAAGCAGTGGTTTAAACGCTTCTTATAAGTTGCAGAGGATGTTTCCGGGACGGTAGACCGAGTACATCAGAGCCTATTTCCATAAATTAAGCATATGAGTAATTACTTGCCAACATAAGAAACTTGTATTTGGACTAAGGCCAACAAAAATAAACCTATTCTGAGTAGGGTAAAGAGATCAGTAAATTTATTGAAGACTTAAAACATTTTAAGCAATGGAACTTTGTTTCCAATCTGAGTCTATCCACATCACCTCAATGCGTCCTCTCGCGTGCCATGTAAATAGTATGATCAAATCACCAGTTGTCTTTGCATGCATCGAGATTATGTGGACAGGTATACGGCTAGATTTAGTTTAAGCGGCGTTTTTCAATTTCAATACGCAAATTGCCCGTGTATTTATTTAGCGAATTACCATTAAACATAATTAAGACGTAAGAATCCGAGAGCGATAGCAAATGTAAGTGATTAAATCAAATGGCCAACAAGTATTTCCTGACACTTCCTAGAGAGGATGTATTGGTCTGAATGGGGAATTAACTGGGCAATTAATTAATCACTCACGAAATCTAAAAGTAAGCTGGACTTAGATTAACCTACAGCAAATTGGAAACACTTGTTTGACAACTTATAACTGAATGAAAAGTTGGGTTCAGGTATTCCGAAACCCAGATGCATAGGCATTCACAAGATCTGGGTATTGGAAGATATCATCCAAAATGGTGTCTTGACCCACCTGAACATCTTCTGGCAGCTCATTACTGTACACGACCGAATGCGAACTTCCTCCGTTGAAGCTCTCAAACGGTCCTGTTCCTCGATAGTAGTCAAGACTTTGATCAAAGTACTCATTTTTTAAGAACTTCTCGTTCTTGTTATTGCTCCTAAACCCATGTAATGACTGGTTCACAGACATTTCTGATGCTTGTGTAACCATTGAATCTCCGGTAGAAGGAACCGAGCTTTTGGAAGAGTTGATGTTTTCAGAGGAGGATTTTGGAAAATACCCTTGAATGATCTCTTGCAACAAACCAGAACCAGCCGGTTCTTGCGGGAAAAAATCCATGAAATTCTCTTGGCCACTTGTCTTATCATAGCACCTAACTGCCTGATCCCGAAGATCCTCCTTGAAATGTGGAGATGTAGCAGAAGAGCTCGTAAACATGTCAGATATATTTGGACCACTAGAATTACAACCTGAAACGTTGACATAAGAGAACTGATCACACAAAGGTTGATGATGTTGATGCTGATTGTGCAACAAAGGGCCTGGTGATGAAGCGTTAAGAAAATCCTGAAGTAGAAGCATGTTAAGAGCAGTACTCCTTTGGGGAACAGAGAAGTCTCTGACATTATTGGTATTAGCAAAAGATGGCAGAGATGGCCAATTCGAAGAGATAGTACTATAATGACGGTCTCTAATAGAGGGCTGCGATTGTTTTGGGAAGTTAAACGTAGGGTTATAAGAATCATGAGTTGTGGAATGAGGATCATGAGAAGTTGGGTACACGAAATTGGTTCGAGCTTTGAGACCACGCATGGCTCGGGCAGCACAATCATAGGCGCAAGCAGCTTCCTCAGCAGTGTCGAAGGTGCCAAGCCAACGCCTTTCTTTGGACTGTGGGTCTCTTATCTCAGCTGCGTAACGACCCCATGGCCTCCTTCGCACACCACGGTACCTCATGGTCGTTGTCGCTCCAATACTGCCTCCACTTTCCTTCAGTGGGCGCTTGTTCGTAGCACTGGTAGCAGTGGAGGTGGTGGCGGCCGTCGTGCCCTTCTTATGGTTCTCTATAATGGGATTCTGAAGCTGGTTATTAGCCTCCAGGGTGTGTGATGACATCCCATTTAGCCTCTTAAGTGCTTCTTCCATTTGAGAACGATAATTCAAGAAAAAAGTGAACAGATGAAAACAAAATCAGTTTTAAAAACTTTCAGGGTTTGACACTAGGCCCTGGCGGTGTGGTGTATTTATAGTCGATGCTCAACCCTCACTTGTAGTCTGTAGAGGCTTGGACGAGCACTAGAGAGCGACTGACGTGCAAGATGGCCCGCATATGCACAGTATCATCATTACAGTGTTCAAAACATGGAGAAGAGTGTCACTTATATGCTAACGACTAGGATCTTCCCCTGGGCCACTAGTTCTCCAACGACGCAGGGTTGAGACTATTTCTTAACAGGGACAAGTGATTGTCTTGTTGTTACTGTTTTGTTTCTAATTCCGTTCTCAACATTCTCGATCTCTTTATGCAAGCACGACAGCATTGTGAAGTGTGCAGGCATGGCAGCATATGAAATTTTGTCCTTTTAGAAGAGTCAATTGAAATTATAAATTTTATACAATTTAACATATTAAATTTTTGTACTCTCAGAATGGTCCAGTAAATTTTTAAATCCAATTCAATTTAATTTTGAGTTTAATAGTTTTCCAAATTCAAATAAACTTTGAAGTTTATTTTAATTGCACAGTTTTTAACTTTCTGAAAAAAAATAACTAAGATATAGAAATCAGATGATACAAACAGTTAATTAATATATTAAAATTATTCACATTATCTTAATCAAAATCTTGGATCATATTTACAAAACTATCTCCCACTTTTAATTACAATTAATCTACATTTAATTAAATTACATATAATTTCGATCTCTTTCAATGCTTTTATATTTATTATTTTAATCTAAATTTATATTTTTTGTTTTATCCAATTAATAGTTAATTCAAGGAGGAACTATATTATTTCCTCTAATTAATTTTATGAAATTAAACCTTTTAAAATTTTTAAGACCAGAATCAATTATATGCTCAATTTGAATGATCAAATGGAAATATCTTTTAAGGAATTATTTTATGGATGTTGCCAAAAGTGACATGCCCTTCCTTAGCTAATCAACTTTGTCCATTTTCTTTGTGAACATTTTGAACCGAAAATCATAATAAAATTGACTTCGAGCAATTGGATTAGTAAACTTGCTGTCTATTGTTGTAAATATCCACCGAATTATCCTCCCATATTCAAAGGAAGATGGGTTCTTTAAGAAAAATCTAGTATGGCTCCCACGAAAAACCTTTGTCTAAACAAAATAACATGAATAATTGTATTTGTACCCCCATATCTTCGGTTATGTTATGCTACTAACTTGATAAAGTAACAAGAGATCTTTTAGCTTTTCTATGAAATTGATGATTTTAGGAGCCAAATGCTGTTGCCAGCTATGACCTCTTTAGCAGAGTAATTGCATTCGGCTATTTCCAAGAGCAATCAAGATGGGGAAGTTGGAGGTAGAAAATACAAAGGCAAGGATTGTGGACCTTGTGGTTTGGCTTTGTGCAGTTATGATTGATGTGAGCATCGTGGATCGAAGATTTTAATGATAAAGGTGTAATTATAGCCTTCTTTTCACACGTCCTTTCCTTGGAAATTATAGAAAAATCAAGGACGTTCTCACTTTTTAAGTCCCTTTCCACGTTTCCCAACATTAAGAAAGAGTCAGACTTTCCAGGCACAGAAGATAAAAGTTGCTTTGCTTTTCAAAAATTTTCCCTGCAGTTTTGTCTAGGGAAAGTTGAAGGACATACCATACATGCTTCTTCTTCTGGTAGTTTGTAAATCATATCATTCTGAATGATTACACTGGCGGCGCTCAGAAATTGTTCCTCCCAATTGGGTTTCTGTTACTGTCCCTTTTCATTTTTCCACTTCTTGAACTCAATTCATGTGGAACATATTCTGTAAAGCCTCTCAATGACTGTTTCTGTAACTGGTTAATTAGTCATGGTTTAGGGTTTCAGAAACCAAGGTTTTTTTTAATGGTCACATGGACTTGTCTGTTTTATATAGGTGGGTCTTTAATCAATGGGAGGTTTTTGATAGGTTCTGTTGGTAGCTAGACGGTGACTAAAGTTGTTGCTGGCTAGTGTACTCTTTTGGGTCAGAGAAAAGTGAGGAACTTGTCTACCAACCTCGATACTTCTTTTCAGTCTAAGTATTCTCATTCCTCTAACTTGATCCTTGGATTACAACTGTTAACTAGTCTTCTTTAGGTACTTCCGTTACTTTCCGAATCAAAGCAATCCAGAGCATTCAAGATTAAGAAATACACTGAATTGACAACCATTTTTTTTATTCATAATAAATTTAGACAATGATAAGCGAATCGCACCTAAAATAGAAAAACATATATATAAGATTCAACAGAGATTTTACCCAATCTGTGGGGTACCTTCAGATCAACCAAAAGAACTCAACCTCCTTTGGTAACCTTATTGGTACTTCAAGAACAGAAGATACTCTTAGCGAAAGATTAGAATTTTCCGTAGTAGCAGCTCTTGTAAAAGTATATTTTTAGTCGATCATTACTACACTTAGGGTTTCGTACCAAACCTTATATCCAGAGGATTTCATGATCAAGAACATGCAAGTATCTTATAAGCCCATGCGCGCATGGATATCTGATAGAATCCCAGCAGTCAGTTTCCTTCAACATCCAGTTATATATCAATCACTTGATAGAACTAGCAGTTGTCGTCATGTTTAAAGAAAGTTGACCCTAAAAATAATACATGAGAGAGAGACGGAGAAATGGCGGTGAAGGGTTTGAAGAAAGGATGAAACAGCAAAGATTTTAACGACAAGAAGAGATATTGTCAGAAGAAAATGGATCGAATAGCGATCAATTTATTTTTTCCTTTTTTCCAATGGAAATGCTGGCACGCACGAGAATGATATTATGTGCATGTCAAAGAAGTATAGGGGGATAATAGGGAATGTCTTTTAACACACTTTATACATGGAATATCAACGTATAGGATCTACCGCTCGTCTCCGTATCTCTTTCCTCATGGACGTGAGAAGAGAAGTGAAATAACCCTTGTCTCCAATTCAGAATTTCTCGAGAAAATCGATGCGTCAATAGATTTTGTCTTTATTTGTAATAAAATGCCGACACAACCCTATCTCGGGTAATGTATATCTTTTGATAAGAAAAAAGGTCATGGGCCCGAAGAGGTTGAAGAAAAAGGCAAATTCTTCTTTACAGTTCATAGTTGTTTCATCGATTACGATAAGAGACTTTGTAAAACAAAAGAAAGGATATGCATTTGACTTGGTTGATGTTATTAATTTTGTAGTAACAATAAAAAGAAAACAAAAAAGAGTATTATTAGAAAAGCTAATTAAACTGTAAATAATTTTGTAAGTAACTTGTTTTAAAATATATAATATAATGCTTGGAATAGAAAACAAATATACAGTTTTACATTTGTTCCAAACTTGATAAAAAAAGTTAATTTGATCAGCAGAGACTATTTAGTCAGCATATAAAAAGGTTAAAAATCATGTTAATCACAAATCAATAAATCATTGAAATGAAAGAAAAGAAAAACGTATGATTTAGTATATGTGAGTTGGATTTAGAACTAGTTGAATGTCAGGTTCCTAATTTGCATTATTAGCATAATTTAAAATGGGCTAGAAATACAATGTAAAGCACAAATAAGTGGCTAATTTGTTAGCGAAGTGAAAGCTTAAAGATTTTTGGAGACTTTCTTTTACAATTTCTTAACGTTCTGGAGGAAAACATGTATAATGTCTAACGGTTCCAACAGTGACACCGCTCACCAGCCTTACACACAACCAAAACCAAATAGTAGAGTTCTGACATATGAGCATGATGTAACCAAGGAGCTCTCAAACTTTCATTAAAATCCACACAGCAACAGCTCTCTTAGGGTTCGTACACCACTGCGATATCCATTTCAATCCTCTCTTTTCAAATGCTCAGAAGATGTGCATTTAGGTTCTTTCTTTAATCTTTATGCCACTTGAGGCTCGAACTTGATTACTTCAGCCAAGTCTCCGGGATGGGGGACTATTGCCAAGTCCCTGCAGACATGATCGCTTCAAATTAAATTTTAGCCATTGGATTAATTATCAAATACACATTACACCTGATTTATCATTATATTCCATGTTTCTTGACGTGGAAACTAAAGGGGCAGGTCATCAACCTGAACCTACGAGCAGTGGATTGGACTCCATGGCAGAGCAAGTCAAATAGATAGAGTCTTGGGAAATCGTAGCAATTGCAACCCTTAACCAACAGTAAACTTTACTCCCGCCGCAGCTCGACACAGGAGGTTATTCCAAGAACCATCCATCTTAGTCCGACCTTTTAAAGATCCAAAAATGTCCAGGCAAACCCTACAGGTCTAAGAAAAACTATGTCTAAACTATACGTGCAATTAAACTTAGAAGAATTCAATTTAATGATATCGCCAAATCTCCTGCCTTGGAAGGGTGATAATGGGGTATTAATTCTCACACTGTCTAACTCTGACAATCAGCGGGTAGTGAATAATAAGTTGATGAGTTATTGCCCACTTGGAACTTGATATACACAACGACAATTATGTAAATGTCCGTACTCTCTAGCCAATGTGTAGTACACACGTGGCTGTTGCACTGTTTAACATGCCAGATAAATCTTTGGACGAGACTAGTATCAAGTATGGCTGTCGGGGTGGCTTCACTCTCCTTCTCGGGGCCAGAGCCAACCACAGGCGTACGTTTCATTTGTAATGCAAGTTAACCCACGAGCACATGCTAGTAAGGATTTTCTAGCTTTATATTTCCAGCTTCTTAATCAGACTAAAAGTGTCTGATATGGTAATGATAAAGCCTTTTTCCTGGATGCGTCTGCGAGACTGCGAGAGACAAACTCTGCTTTTGTGTGCGTGCGTGTAAAGAAGTGAGCACGCATGGAAGCTAATTGCAGCTAAGATTAGTGTCACCAACATTTGTAGTTACTGCACCTATCCTACCAGTCTTCTTTGGCCCTTTCTTGTTCCTTTTCAGTGCGTATAGATTTTTAATTTTGACAAGAATTAGGATTATACTAAATAGATACGTCAGGTTGGTTCTTCATTAATATAAAAGAAGCATTTAAGTTAGGATCAAGGGTTGTGATTACAATCTCATATAAATTGCAAAGCCAGCAATCGTAATAGTCTCTATCGATGGTACTAGCTGCATCACTATATCAATGTATGTTTTTCACAACCAACCATTTTAAACATTTTCGTGAAGTAACTAGTTCAGTAAAAAATGACTAAGATTTTAACTCTTGTTCCTCGGAACTAGCAATATATATCTATATTATCTGTTTTCGCTAGATATTACGATAACGTGATCTTAAGATAGTACAAAACAATTCACCCAACAAAAAAAAAAAGATGGTACAAAACAACTGTTTTTAACTTTACATGACGATACATAAGAAGAACGTACCAGACGTAACCTCAATGAGTTAACCGACTTATTTTATTGAGGATTTATAAGATTCAATTATGAGGCAATGCACTGAAAAGCTCAATCTTGATTTTTTACGTTTTTGTTTGTTTGGTAAGAAATAATAAAATTAGAATGAAATTTAAATGATTCTAAATTTCTATTTTTAACAGAGTGTGAGTATACGAGGAAAAAGATAGAAACGTATTTTTTGATATTATTAAAAAACTATCATGATATTAATTCTTATTGAAATATTATTATAAAATTACATATATTATATGTAATTTTTAATAATTTTTTATTTTATTTCATTAATGTTATATATCAAATAAAGCAAGTGATTTAATATTTTTTTAATTATATTCTTATCATAAAAATTATTTATAATAATTAAAATTTAATAATTTTGATTAAGTATTTATAAATATAAAACATTTTGATTAATTATTTATAAAAATTATATGATAACTAAATATGAGTAAAAAATTCCTCATTATCATTCCTAATATAACATAACTTTTAGTTTGTTTAATAACATTTTTAGTGATTATGTACCAAACACACATAATAGTAATTTTATTTCTATTATGATTTTTATTTATTATTTTGATTCTTTTATTACATATTAACTAAGGAGATGTAAAAGTAAACTTATATAACTTCTTATTGAAGAAAGTTTATAGATCATTATATTCAGAGAGAGATGTCTACTTATCAAATTAAGATTAATATATAAACATTAAAGATAATTAATTATCAATAGTGAATATTTTAAATTGATGCACGTTAAATATCATTCTATAATATTAAAGTTATACATTATGTTTGCATATATAATGGAAAGTTAGTACATATATGTCTATGTATAGATATATAAAAAAATTCAAATATATTAAAATGTTATATATAATGTGTAGCCACACTTACCAAATTTTTTATGACAATTTTATTAGATTTTTTAATATGAGTAAAGTGTAGATTTCTTTAACAGAATCAACTATTACAAAAATAACTAGAACTAGTTATTTGGATAGTTGACCTTTATCACTTATAAACCTTTTAACATTTTCCTGTTTAGTCAATATATGATACTCTAATACTCCCCTCAAGTGCAACTAGGACTAGACATCTAGTTATCACTTAAAATAAATGCAGTGGTAACCAGATCCGACTGATGAGACTGGACGTCTAAACGAACAACTGAGAAATTAATAATTAGAGCCAAACCTGCTCTGATACCATATTAGATTTTTTAAAATATAAGTAGAATGTAAAATTCATTAACAAGAAATGAGTTTGAGCAAACTGTTGTCAAAATGACTATAACTAATTATTTGGATAGAACACTTTCATGTTTAGCCAATATAGCATACTTAAACAAATTTATAGTGAAAGTAACTAGAACTTTTGCAAGTTTTAATGCAAATACATGTGAATAATATATATAATGAAATTATGTTCACCATAATTTGACGTGAAGTAAAATTTAATAAAATAATTATAATTTTCGAATAAATATATTATATCAAATACAAATCCTCTATAAAAATTGTTATTTTTTATAAAACGATAAAAATTTACAAGTATAAACATATTTAAGAACTCTTATATATTATGACAAAGTTTTATATACTACTGTATCCATATATATATATAAAAGATTAACTTTGAGATACCTATTTTCTAACTCCTAAGTATCTAACAGTTTGTCAAAATTGGTATTAAATTTATTAATTTTTAAGGCAATTAAAAAAGATGTATGATTTCAACCAACACATAGTATAGGCATAGTACTAAATTATTAAAAAAAATTAAGTATTTAAAATAGGAACTGTAAAGTTCCTGCTATTCAACAATTCAGACTTCAAGGACAAAGTTCTACCTTAGATTTTTATTAGACGCATACTTATATTAAAAAAATGTATTCCTTCAAACGTGTAATTGGATATACTTATATTAAAAAATGTATTCCTTCAAACGTGTAATTGGATACTTACATATATATGATTCTTTTGGTAGAAGTTTCATAATTATGAGTCTTTATAAAATAAGCGACATGTATATAAAATAAAGAAAAGGAAGGATGATAGTTACTTCAAGGTAAATAGATGATAATTATTTATAGAAGAAAAAGAATGATAATTATAAGCGACATGTATATAAAATAAAGAAAAGGAAGGATGGTAGTTACTTCAAGGTAAATAGATGATAATTATTTATAGAAGAAAAAGAATGATAATTACTTAAAAATAAAGAAATTAATAATTATTTATACATAAAAAAATGACAATTGTAAAATTATCTTCAATTTATTTACTTTTTATATATATATATATAGTTACTTCAAGGTAAAGAGATGATAATTATTTATAGAAGAAAAAGAATGATAATTACTTAAAAATAAAGAAATTAATAATTATTTATACATAAA
>JAOSBN010000003.1:9666270-9688652 GCA_027563595.1 Erythroxylum suave
AATCTTATCAAATTGATCATTATTATTAGTTTAATATTTATGATCTACTTATTAATAATGTTATTATTATTAAATTATTTTTTGTATCATTAATTAATATTTTTATTATGATCAATGTTCTATTTAATATTAATATTATTATTATTACATTTTATTATTTGTATCAATTATTATTTGTATAATTATAATAATAATAAGAATACATATTATTAGTATTAAAGTTATTATTCTTATTTAATTTATTACTAATATGTTTACTGTAATAATTATAATAATGATTCTTTGATGATTTATTATTATCGTTGTAATTATTATCAAATTTTTTTTCTTAATTATTTTATTATTATTATGATTGTTATTATAATTTCATTTATTATTATTATTATTATCATTATTATTATTATTCTTAGTATTATTAGATCATGTGGCCTCTTTGCAATGCTAGATTGTTCAGTCTGAATTTGAAGAGAGGGTTTAGTGAACTTACCTTTTCCTTTGCCTTTGGATTTCTGGGGTTTGGCCTTTCCCTTGCCTTTAACTGATGCATATAAAGATGTATGAGGAGATCTTGTCAAATTTTCCTCTTTTGCAACGCATCGGGAGATCAAGGCATTAATATCCCAAGTCTCATCCTGTGAGATGTAAGTCCCAAGTCTCATCTGGAAGATTATATAGTGCCAGATGCACTATCAAGTCATCACTAATCGGAATATCCAGTGCCTTGAGTTTGTTCTGAAGATCTACCATCTGAAGGATGTAGTCTCTGACGCCTTCTTCTCCAGTATACCTCATGGGGAAAAGTTCTTTGACTAAATCCATTTTTTCAGCATTGGAAGAGACTTTGTACCTTTGGGAGATGCTGTCCGTGTACTCCTTTGCCACTGTGGTATCCTTAAGTCCACTTAGCTCAGATGTTTTGAGACCGACCTCTTAATAGTCAAATAGCACAGCTTATTTGACTTTTCCCAGGTGGCCATTACTTCTCTTTCTACTTCGGTGCTAGCCTCTGTGAGTGGAGGAGGACGCTCAACATGCATTGCCAGACTGATTTCTGCAATCTCCAATGCGAACTTTACGTCCTCTAACCATTTCTTGTAATTGAAACCAGTCAAAATCTCAATGGTGATAGCATTATTATTAACTAAGAAGGTGACTGCAAAACAATAAAGATAATGTTTATGTCAGTAGAAATGCAGGACAACAGTGATACAATTAAAAGTATCTATGCCGAGAATCTAATCACACATATCATGAAACACCTTTGGGCTGAATACACAATATATGCAATCAAACACTCACACAAAAGCGATCGAAGTACAGATCATTAACCTTCATGAGACTACCACCTTTGGGTGAATAGACCATTCAAGTAATGATCTCCCTCCATCAAATGCTTTTACGCACATCTCAAAACTTTATGTAAGGGCAATAGCTTTGGCCAGAATAGCCAAACATAAAGTCAGAGACGTCCCCCAAACATGAAAGAGAACAATCCAAAATACCGACTTGAAAGGCCACTTTGGTGACTGCATTCTTATCGGTATCCTAGAAAGTCTACTATCACAAGGGACACTGCTGTATGTCATCCTCGCAATCTGTATGGGCATAGCACGTGTGAAAATTGACCATAAATGCAAAATCAGATGCACTATCAAATAATCACACATATAAACTGAAAACATTGTCATCAAACTTTATTTGAGATTTTATTTAAAAATTCTCAATGAGAGTGTCCATTGTACTTGACTGAATACCGAACCAGTCACACGAGACACTTTAAGTGTCTCCCTTATGTGTCGTTCGGTGTACAAAAATGCACTCAAAATTAGCCTAAAAAAGGTCTTAAAATGTTTTCTGGAATTGAATTACCAATGTAATAAATCCAGAAAATTTAGAGTCACCTTAAAAAAATTCTCGAACCCGAAAACCGACCCAAAAATGCTCCGGATAGCCTTATGGGAATTTTCAAAAATTTTTTTAAGTTACTATGCATGTCCGTACGGCTGACGCAACTCGCCACGTCAGTGTTCGTGGAGGGTGGGCGCGTGCTCTACACGCGCGCGGGCCAGACGCACACCAGATGCGTCTGGCGCGTGTGCGGCACGCGCCTCATGAGCATAAACGCTCAGGTGTTGCCCGCCCTTGCGACGCACGCGCCACTCGTCGCCACACGGGCGACGCTACACGTACGTCGTGCGGCAAGACGTGATTGCACGTGCTAGCGTCACCGCCTCGCCCCCCGCACTGTAGCAGGTCGGGCGCGTGCGTCTCCGTCCTCCCCGCCGTGAGGGGGCGATTTTCGGCAGCCTGGATCCCCGTTTTTGGCTCCGTTTGGCCCGTTTTAACTCATTTTTCGTGGTGAATCAACTTTAGACCACTTCTATGGGTTTAATTGGGCCAAAAACTTGAAATTGAGCCTAAATCAGGAGAGAGAGGGAGGAGAGAGAAAAACCAAATATTTTCATTTTGGGCAATCCAGTCACGTAACCGCTTTGATACTACGTGTAACGCGTAAAGCAGACTTTACTACGCACCCAGGATCATCCGTGAATGGATTAAAAATGAAGAAAATTGAAATACCTGTTTTAGGTTCCGTCCAGACTTTGGAAGCCTTTTTCTCCTATTAAACGCACTCAATAGCTCCTGGTTCTGTTGTGAAGATTGTTCATTGGCTCGAACTCTAGGCCTTTCTGTGGTTTGCATAAGACGCAGGCGCTCTTAATAGGTCGGTGCTCTGAAATGCTCGCGAATTACTTATGCCACCACAGGAGACCCCTTATATATAGATGAACTTCCATATCGGGTTTCCCCATCATAAGGCCGATACGATCTAGGTCCACACTGAAAGGGACCCATTTTTCACCCGAACTTCGACCCATTAATTTAGATCATTTATTGGGCCACCTTATTACCTTTAATTGGATCAAATTACATTACTTAACTGGTAATTTATTTAAAAACGAAATCACAATTAATAACTGTTCATAAATGAGGCAAAGGACAAAATTGCCCTTAGGGGCAAAATTGTCCAACACTTTCTTGCTAGTATGTTTATTTGATTTTGTTTTTGAGTTTCCACGCAATCGTTTAAGCATAGAGCTTGACGATTCAATTAGGGGTTCTAATATCTAGAAGGAGTCTGGTTCAGAAAGAGGTACATTCATTACTATAAGTCACTTCTCTACTCTGCTTCTTATTGAGAACTATGTACTCATTCGTTTTCATAAGGTCATTCTTCATTTATTTCCTTAATGTTCTTTTTTTTTTCTCTTCTTTGCATCTTGACTCATAATTTCCTAACTTCTTCATACCTTTCCTACGAGATGATTGTGTTGATCTTATTATTTCATGTAATTGTTGTCTAGGTTTCCTAAGTTTTAGAGGCTAGAACAGTTAAAGTGAAATAAAAGTTATCTCTTTTTGAATAGTTTCTATGCTTTTTATCTATGATTGTTTATTGGATGCAATGGCTATTGAGCCGGTAGTCATGAGTAGGGGTTTTTCCAAATGGGTAATTATCTAGGTAGATTGTCTTTTCTATAGATCCGATTTCTATTTCTCTAGTGCCAAAATATTATTGTGGGCAGAAACACCTTAACGTATCAATCATCATAATAATTCTATTAATAAGGCAAACAGAATATCATGTAATTCAAATTCTAGTTAACATACTTCTTCATTGAATTAATAACTTTCTACAATTTTAATCCATCTTTTTGACAACAATAGTAACTTATGCATCTATTATTCATTAATTGATTTAGTAATATGGTGAATGAAGCCTTGTATAAAGTTCCTAATGAGTGTTTGAAGTCCATCAAGAATGGATTAGAAGAAGAGATGAACCAAAAAGTAGAAGTTGAAAAGGAGAGAATGAGAAAGGAATTAAAACAAGAGAAAGTTGAATACTTCGAAATGAAAAGGCAATTAAAACAAGGTAAAGCTGATAGAAAAGAAATGATGAAACAATATTGTACCTTATTTAATCTCAGCTTGGGCAAGCTACTAGCATGGACATGCTTTATAAATTGATTACACCTAGTCAATCAAGAAAGGAATCTTCTATTCCTCTAAACCATACATATCAACATGAAGAATATTATGTAAAAATTTTCCTTAATTCACTATTTTTGTACATCATCTTATTATCTTTTTTGATGAGATTAGTTGCTTATGTTCATCCTTTCTGAATTTGTTCATAAAAAGAACCGAATCATTTTGTTATTAGTTTTTGGACTATATTCTTTGTCTTGATTAAACTAACGTCACAATAAAGTAATTATTATTTCATTTTTTAGATATATCACCTTTTTTTAAGCGTATATAGTAGTTTTACAATGCTAATCTATTTCTTGTTTCTTTCTTTCTTTTTTTTAGGATGGTAATAATTAGTAGTTGACAAAAAGGTACCTGGTGAAGGGTTTTGAAGGGCCCATACATATTGGTTTTGTTTAGTATTTAAATTAATTAACTTATATTCCATATAGAATGGAGGACAATATTATAAATGAATATTTTAGCTAGTGATTTTTGTTTTTTTTGAATATGTTAAAATATTGAATTTTACAAGTCCTTATGGGCTATGTATTATATATAAATATTTTGTTTTGTTACATTTGATAATACATACGCAATTAAGACGTATGTTAATATTTATAAATTTCTTTCAATGTATGCGTACGTTACCTACATAATGATAAAAGTTTGATTTTACATTAAATAATATTGATAAAAAAGAATAAATTGTTACTTTTTATTTTTACAAATTGCTGCCTTAAAAAATTTAGTTTGTTACCTTATAAAGACTTAAAAGTGTTGCAATATCTATTTAACATTATTATTATAGTTAGAAATTAAAGTGTTGCCTTAGTCAAAACTTAAAGCAACATTTTTTATTTTGTTGACTAATCAAAAAATTCTTTTGCGTTATACTTATAGCAGTGCCACTTCTTGTAACGATATAAATTCTGTCGCCTTAATAAAAAGACAACGATAATTGTACTTATAGCTACACTTTTTTTGTTGCCTATATAATTTTTTTTTGTCTTAGTGCTAGTTGCTACAATTCAGCTACACTAACTGCTATAATCATGAATAATTGCCACCTTTCTTAATTACTATTTTACTATTCATCAACTTTCATCGTCTTCACACAAAACTAAACAAATTGTACCAAAAAATTTGTTGTAATTTTCTCAACATGCTCCGATACTTCTTGTTGTAAAATTTGACCAGATTAGAGTATATTCGCAGCTAAATAGGATTGAAGAAATAGTAATGAAGAAATAAACCCATAGATTTTTATGTGGAAAATTCCCAAACAAATTAGGTTAGAAACCATAGGCAAGAAGAAGAAACTTTACTATGAAAAATTTAGGAGTTACAACATCTTTCTATTTACAAGGAGAAATGCTAACTCTCTTAAGAAATAGGAAAAACACTCTCTAGACTGTGGAGATTGAACTGACGAAGAGAAGATTTGGGATGAATGATAATTGATATGGGAAGGCCTATTTATGGGCCTCCTAGACGCATTTAGGCTATAGCCTTCATTTTTCTTCTTCTTTCTTCCTGCATTTTCTGACTTTGTGTGGTCAGCAGCAACCTTTTTTGACTTTGGTGCAGTTGGCAGCAACATAATTCTCATACATATGAATGGTTATAACAAATTGTTAAATAAGAGAAAATAGGATCTGGAGTAAATTTTGCTTATTATAAGTATATTTATTTATTTATTCTTAATTTTAATTATTATAATAACAATTTAGCAATTTACCAGTTTGAATGTTAATTAAATTTTTGCACTACATGCATATCATAATAGTTAAAATAAACATATATTAGAGATAAATGTATCATGTACTAATTTTTAAATTTAGTATTTAATTTATCATAATTAAAAGGATAATTACTAGAAAAAGCCTAAACTTTCTTCAATTTTTCATTCATAGCCCAAACTTTAAAAAGGAGAAATAAAATGCTTAAACTTTCAATTTTTTTCAATTATAGCTCAAGCTTCAAAAAATAGCAATAAAGTGCTCAAACTTTCAGTTTCTTCAATTTTAACCCATCGTTAGCTGTTGTTCTCCCAATACCCTCAGTCCTTAATTTTCTGTTTGTTTTTCTGACACCTTAAATTATTTTCGTATACAACGTATTGCATCAGTAAGTTCTTTGTTTTTAGTTTGTTTTCTTGATACTCTTAGTGTGAAGGCATTGATGTTGCATAATCTAAAAATTGAAGGGTGAAGGCGTCGAAAGAACAATTTGAAAATGAAGAAAAAAACTGAAATCAAAGTATAAGTCGTCGAGATTGTGTAATCTGATTTAAGTCATTTTTAAATAACAATTTCATTTTAATTATGTGATTAAACTACACTGTTTCATTAATCTTAATTTGTTGTGTTAATTTTGACTAACATATATTAATAGTTAAGGTTCCTAAAACACGAGACAAACTGCGTCAACAAATTTAACAGAAACACTAACGTCGAGCTATAATTGAAAAAAATTGAAAAATTGAACATTTTATTGTTACTTTTTGAAAGTCGGGTTATAAGTGAAAAAATTGAAAGTTTAGATGTTTTATTATCACTTTTAAAGTTCGGGCTATAATTGAAAAATTAACAAAAGCTTAAGATTTTTTTTAGTAATTAACCCTAATTAAAACTTGATTAGTTTGTAAAAATTCAAAATGACTTTATTAGTGTAATATAAATAAAATCATATATTGAATAAAAATATCATTTAGTTAAAATTTTGTCATTAATTATATTATTAGTTATAAAAGTATAAAGATGTAATACTTATTTTCAAAATTTTAAATAAGATACTATTTGCAAATTGTTTCAAAGCAGGAGTATAGAACTAGTTTTATTTAAAATTTGGTGCAAACTCAACAAATTTGAAGTTCAATTATCACGTGCGAGAATGACTTAAACGGGGAGACTGCAAGAGTAATTAACGAGCCATTAATTAATCGTGTTTAATTGAAATGCATGAAGTTTTGAATATTTATTCAATTCTAATTAAGTGCTTGTTTGGTTGAGTTTATATCAGTAGAGTTTTTGTTAGTAGAGCTTTTGTCAGTAGAGCTTTTCTGAGAAGAGCTTTTTTAAAAAGGCCAGTTGACTGTTTGGCTGTCAATTAAAAAAACAGCTTTTTAAAAGGAGCTTTATACAGTAAACTGTTTGGCAACATAAAAATAAAAAGTACTTTTGTTAATTTTAACTATATTTTGTTTTATAATAAAATTATTTATGTATATAAATATTATTTAAAATATATTAAACAATATACAAAACAAAATATATTAATTATTATATAATTTTAAACCATATGAAACATAAATGAAAATATATCTAACCAAATTTTTTTGTATAGATTATAATATAAGTAAAACTAATTTTAAAAATAAATATTAAAACATGTAAAAAATTCAAATAATATTATATAAATCTCAAAATAAACGTGAAGATGTGTTTGTAAATATTGTGAGAATTATGTGTAAAGCATAAGGGTAAAAGAGACTAAAAATACGCTCATTAATTGATATAAAAATCTACCTGAAAAAGTATTTTTTTTAAAGCTCCAAATTTGAGCTTTTAAAAAAGCTGTATTTTAGTTTAAAAAAATTATTTCTACTCCAAAAGTGCTTTAAAACTTTACAGTCAAACATTTATTTTTTCCTTAAAATAGCTTTTGCGGTGGAAAAAAGTACTTTTCTATCTGTCAAAAGCTGAACCAAACGCACTCTAAATAGAGAGAATTGGATTTGCAATCTATATTGTTGTTAAATAGTTTTCATAATTGAAATGTTGAAATTTGGACAACCATATAAAGATCTGAATGTATGCTTTTCATGCCCTATGGTTCGGCGAATTCGACTACTTTCGTTAATGTAGGATTGTGGAGCTAAAACGATCACGGTCCAACTCTTCTCGCTGCCATTTGGCTACTTAAACGAGGTTAAGACTGCAGGATTGTTGTTTTCTGGTCACGACAGAACTAGGGGGAAGAGAAGCACTTGATCACGTTCTCAACAGCCTATTCGTAACTCACAGTTGTGGCAGGCTTTTTTCTGATCGATTTGTTCCCTATACAATCTTGTCTACAATCTTTGCCCTCTTGCTTTATACAACTTCATCCTATATGCTAGAACCTCTGCCCGTGTAGATTTAGCTTTTTCCTCTTCTGGCGCGTAAAAAAAAAAAACATACAAATTGACTCGTGCATGCACATAAATATATATATATGCTTGCCTTTCCATGCGTGATCCATCATTGCATTCCTGATACTCGTACCCTTCACGACCAGTCCTGTCACCTCCATACATATGCTTTGGCCAACTTGCTTAGTTAACCAACTCAAGAGGTAAAAGAAAACAGCATTATTGATGGAATATCACCAATTGTCACCATCCATATAAGTCTGTGCCAGTGGAGACGAGAAGAGTTCCCAGTTCCCAGTTACCATTTTACATTTTTTTATTCAGTTCTAACTACCCACAAAAACTTTACGAGGATAACAATTGATACTGGAATTAT
Source organism: Erythroxylum suave (assembly GCA_027563595.1). Taxonomy (NCBI): domain Eukaryota; kingdom Viridiplantae; phylum Streptophyta; class Magnoliopsida; order Malpighiales; family Erythroxylaceae; genus Erythroxylum; species Erythroxylum suave. The sequence goes on from JAOSBN010000003.1 coordinate 9,674,817, forward strand.
GTCATACGTGTATTAATCATTAAAGTTTAGATGCTTAAGTTAATCTCATGGCCAATTGTTCATCTTAAATATTTGTGATCAAATCGATAGTCTTTTAACTTTCGAACAACAATAATTAGTGCCACTAAGCTAAATTCTATATTTGTACTGATACATGCAATATAACTATCAATTAAGTAAAGTTTGTTTCCACTTAGTAGTTTATGATATTCAAATAACTATTGTGTATATTTCAATTTATCAATTCATCCCCCAAGTTAATTAAAAGCCAGAGATTTACAGTAAATTTATTAAACTAGAGAGATTACTCGCCTTTTAAAAAATTCAAGATTAGTGGACCATAATATAAGGTTTTGAGATAGTGTGGGTTTATTCTCAATATAGATATAGGGAACACAATATAACACAATTTTCCTACATTGAGTGAGAAATGTTGAATAACAAGAGAAGTTTTTAAGATAAAAGCTCTCAGAGATCGAAATTTAAGCCATGTCGGAGCAAAGGCATTGGAAGGTTGCTTTCAAGTAGGTTCAACATTTACTGTCATACAGCATCATTTTGTCCCCGATAATTAAACCAAAGACAATTGTACATGGAACGTCTGTACTGTATCTTCCAACTATTTTCACGGTTGCGTATAATTCCTAAAAGAAAAGTCAAAGACTTCTCTAAATCTCAATTAATTTTTAGCTCTGGTTCCGCTTTTTAGCTCTGTAGCCATCGATAGGCTACTCATGCATGCGGGTTCTACTACGGCTGCCCGTCCCACTGTTGACTTTACGTGCATTAAATTCCGAGAATTTAAGATACTTTCTTCGCTTTTCTCTGTTCTTTTTCTCACTTTATTGCTTGAGGTAAGAGTAAGACCATTTTTAATCTACTTTTACAAGTTATACCAAGAAAAAGGGCATGCATCTTACAAGAAGAAATTTCTATAAGTCTACTACAAGGCCTTCAATTAAGTTTTGGAGTAATAATGAGAATTATCATATTTAATAGCCTGATTTAGTATGACATTTTTTGTCTATTCATCCAAGCAGCAAATAAATATGTACATAACTTGACTATCATCAAAATGATAGGATACTAAAACGTAGTAAGCTTAACAATGTGGCTAACAATATTAGGACCACCTAAAATTTTGTATTGTGAATGATTAGTTATTATGCCAATTCCGATAATCTTCTATATATCTAAATATATAGTGGCTATACTTTTTACTAAATAATTCATAACAATTAGTAAAATAATTTATTTATTTTAATAACAATTAACAAAATTTTATAGAAATTGTTTATTATATTGTAATTGATAGATACAGTAAAAATTTTTAATTATCTAACAACATAATATTTAACTGACAAAAATTTTAATAATTTTTAATTTTTAGATATTTAATATAATTTTATTTAAAATTAAAAGGATTTTATCAATATCTCATAAAGCTAACTGTTTTACATGTTAAAAGTACATCTTATAAAAATAGTATACTTTATTATATCAACTAGCATATAATATCAAAAGTAGTATAATTTAAAAATTAAATTTAACCTCAAACATTCTTTATATATTAAATTCACATTTATTTTAAAATTATGTAATAGTGCTTTAATAATTTTCATGTCTCATTAATTTTATATTTACTATATGCACAAATTATACATATATTGAATATTCATTAATTATATATTTATTATATGCACAAGTTATATGTAAATATATTTAAAATTATGAAAGAAATTAATTTATTTTATTAATTTTAATGTTTCAATGTTTAAAAGAATATAAAAGTAACTCTTATTATAAATTATGCATATACGGTATCTTATAACGAGCATAACTACTATTTTATTACAGGTTAACATATTTTATCGCAATTAAAATATGATAAGAATTTATAAGAAAGTTATTATATTTATTAAGAATTATAGGCTTATTGTAACTATTATTCATATGCATGTATTATAAACAACTTAATTTGATTTTAAACTAGTAATTATTAAAATTTAAATATAATCATTAAAATATCATATAAATTCAAAAAATTAATATCAATTTACTAATTAAGATCAAGGTTACAAATTTCTAAATCTATTTAGATCTTGCATTTCAGCAAAATTTTTTCGAGGGCGTTATTGTTTTTTAAATGTTGTTATAATTATTCTATACATTTATATATTATGAGAAATGTAAATTTTAAAGTAGGTATTTTAAATATACAAAATCATGTTATCCAAATTATATATAAATATAATTTTGAATTGAAATGTGTAATTTCAAGAAGCATGTATCTGTATCTATATATATCTAAACATCATTTGCATCTCTACAATTAGAAAAAAAGTGTTTGGATTATTATTGTCACAATAAGTCTTTAATAAAATTTCATCATTATATAATTATTTTTAGTTATATATATGTATTAATTACATATTATCAAAAGCTAATTATTAATTAATTAATTTTTTTTTCATATTTTTAGTATAGGATTGTTATGAAAACATTAATAAAAAGTCAGAAGAAAATAGTCACAATTTGTAATATGCTTTTAATATGTGGTTAAATATATGAAAAGGAAAACTTCTTTGATTTGGAAATTTTGCATTTAAATATGAATAACTAAAAAAATAGTTTGCTTAATATATGATTAAAATTTTATTTTCTTAAAAATTTATTTTCACTATATATAAAATTATTTTAAACTTAAATATATTTAATTGCTTTAATTTTCTCTAGAAATTGTAATTATAAGACATAGAAATAGTCTCCCTTTTAGTTATTATAAAATCATAAAAATATTAATAATTTACTTAATAATTTAAAATTAAAATTGTCTATACAAATATTTTTACTTACTTAATTGCATACAAATTATTTATAATAAACGATAAGGCACATATATTAAACAAAAAGAGCATAAAACTATATAATTATAAGTGTAATTATATTAATTTAAACAAGATATAATTTTTTATATTAGATTTAGAATAAGGTGTAACTAAGTTTAATTCTAATATAAACAACAATTACAATAAATGATGATAATAGAATGAATTACAGCTATAATATTACAGTTATAATTAAAGTTCTAATACAACCAAATATTTTATCTTTCTTTTCTTTAACTACTTGCACCTCAATACAATTTGTTTTCATATTCACGTCATAGATGATGGCTATGTAAGTGGGACTAATATTTTTTCAATTTAACATTAATTTTATTTTTATTCATGTACTATAATTATTAAATCTTTTTAATCAATTTTTTCTATTTTGCTAATCACTTTATATTAGAATTTATGTTAATAATTTTAACTGAAATCTTACGTAACATCCTAATTGGAAAACTTTTTTAATCGTTTTCATGACATAGAATAATTATTAAAATCAAAGAAATCAATTATAAAATGAGAAATATGTTAGATTAAAAGATTAAAAATATGATTATCCTTTTTGGTTGCTAATATATTTTGTCTAATAACTTAAGTTTTTAGATAAAATGATTTTTTGGTATTCACATAATTAAGAGGGAAGCTACAAGAGTTTCTTCCTCGAACATAGCATAAAAAGGATAAGCTTGTTAGAGAAATATTATAGAACTAAACAATTTTAGAAACAAAAGAATGTGAGTTTGCTAATCAACCCCTTGGTTTATTCACGAGAAACAGAGCCTTATAAATAGGTTTTACAAGAGTTGTAATTTGAATTAAAGACTAACAATGTATCAGCTACGAATTCTAACTACTCTAACTAACTCATCTAGGAAATAGGAAAACTAACAACTGACGAATCTCCTAGCTTATTTTAAGGTAACAACCTAACAACTAAATTGTTGAAAGTTTGAATTAAACCTAAGTGCTAACACTCTCCTTCATTCAAACTTGGAGACTCCCAATTATGCACAAATAAACTCACGCTTCTTTTGTGGCAAGTTCTTTGTCATTAAATTTGCAATTTGTTCTTCGGTTCCACAACTCTCCAATCTAACTTCTCCCTTTTTCATTAACTCTAGAATGAAATGATATTTAATTTCAATATGCTTGGTACGGCTGTGAAAGATAAGATTTTTAGCCAACATCCTGGCTGACTTGCTATCACACAAAATATCAATTGCTTCAACCTGCTCTTGTCGCAGATCACATAAAATCCTCCTTAACCACATTGCTTGACAAGCAGAGGTTGTGGCTGCTACATACTCTACCACAATAGATGACAAAGTTACATTGGCCTGCTTTTTAGAACATCAAGAAATTGCAGCTGTTCCAAGAATGAAACAATTTTCGGAAGTGCTTCGTTTGCCTTCAGTCGAACCAGCCCAATCATTGTTCGTATAACCTTTAAGACTAAACTCATTTGTTTTTTGAAACTAGATGCCAAACTCCTTTGTGCCAGCTAAATAAGAAGAACTCTCTTTGTTGCATAAAAGTGATGTTTGGATGATTTATGCATAAATCGTGAAAGGACATCAACTGAAAAACTTATGTCAAGACGAGAATGAGTTAAATAAATCAATCTCCTAATCAAGCTTCTAAACAAGCTTCATTCAGCTGCTCCTATATCATCTTGTGCTTGAAGCTTCTCGTTATTGTTCATAGGTGTGATGGCTGTTTTGTATCCGATCATGTTAAACTTCTTAAGTGTATCTTCAACATACTTCTTATATGACATAAAAATTTCATCATGTTTTTGAACAATTTCTAAGCCCAAAAAGTAGCATAGCTCTCCCAAATCCGTCATCTCGAACATATTTTTCATGGACTTCTTAAACTCAGATATAGACGTAATGAAGAACCAATATATATCATATTATCGTGGAGACTTACTATCACCACATCATTCATACCTTGTTTCTTTAGATATAAGGTTGGCTCATGTATACTCTTTTCGAGCCCGCTATTTTGAAAGAACCTCTTTCCGTACCATGCTCTAGGGGCTTGCTTCAAGCTATAGAGTGCCTTTCTCAATCGAAAAACTTTATCTTAATTCCTTGAATCTTCGAAGCCTAGGGGTTGAGTTACAATTTCCATTCCTTATGCGTTGCAAGTGCCAAACTAATTATCACTGTTTCAAATCGAGCTACTGGTGAGAAAGTTTTCTCATGATCGACGCTTTGTTGTTAAGCATAACCTCTCACCACAAGCCTTACCTTATGCTTTTGAATACTCCCATCTGTCAAGAATTTAGTTTTAAAAATCCATTTCAGACCCATAACATTTTTACCTTAGGGAAGATCGGCTAGTTCTTAGGTCTGATCTTTCTCAATAACATGAAGTTCTTCTTCCATTGCTCTCTACAATTCCTTCTCTTTCATTGCTTCCTCCACTATGATTAGATCCCCTGTGAATATAATTAGTGGTGATGTCACCTCTTCTTCAGTTTCGAATTGACATTGAGGAATTCTGCCACGCTTACTTCTGCGTAATTGGGTTGATTCATCACATAAAGACTCTTCGAATGAGGAAGTTTCGCTTAATAATGGATTTGACCTTGTTGGAGTTGACTTTTGTGAGCTGCCAGCAGATGGTCTTATTGCCGCCTCATTTACTGCAATGTCTTCCCTTTGTTTATTTCCATTTGAGCATTTGAATTCTTGATTTTTTTCTTCTTGTAACTAGTAGCCTTGTTCGTCAAATACAATGGTCTACTTATTGAAATCTTGCCACTTAAGGGATCATATAATCTGTAAGCTTTAGAGTGCGAGGAATAACCGATGAAGATTTATTTTTGTGATTTCTCTTCTAGCTTGTGTCTATCAATTGTATGCAAAACATATGTAACCGAAAACAAGTAAGTGACTCATCGAGGTTTTATTGCCATTCCAAGCTTCATATGGTGTCTAATTCCACATAGTCTTCGTAGAAGATATGTTAAGAAGATACACTGCCATTGCTACACCTTCATCCCAAAAACTATTAGGAAGCCCCTTTAATTTTAGCATTGATCGAGCCATCTTAACCACCATTCGATTTTTGTGCTTAGCCACCCCATTTTGCTCTAGATTGTGTATGGGGCTGTCAGCTCTCTTTTAATTCCTTGGTCTTCATAAAAAGTCACAAACTCTTTAGATAGAAACTCTTCTCCACGATTGGTTTGAAGCACCTTAAGATTTTTTTCCACTTTGTTTTTCTACCATTGCTTTAAACTTCTTGAAATATTCAAAGATCTCAGACTTGAGTTGTAGAAAATACACCTTGCTCATTCTACTGAAATCATCAGTGAACAATAGAAAAAACTGATTTTCGGAGAAGGATTCAGCCCTTATAGGATCATAAAGATTAACATGAACCAGTTCTAACAAATCTTTTACACGTCTAAACTTGCTAACAATGAATGCTTTCTTGGCTTGTTTCCCTATCACGCATCCTTCGCACACTTTCTGTATAGGCACTATGAAAGGTAAGTTGCTAACTATGTTGTTGTTTTTCCACAGTTGTAGACCTTTGACATTTAAGTGCTCGTACCTGAGGTGCCGTGACTCACTTTCTCCTATTTTCTTATTTATCATGGCTACATCTGTAGAGAGATTAAGGGGAAACATCCTATTGGATGACATGTGAGCATATACTAGAATTTCATCTTTATTTTTTATCAATCATTTTACATTTTCAAACACAACTAAATAGCCTAACTCAATCAATTACCCCACAGTCAGTAAATTATTTGCAAGACATGGAGCGAAGTGCACATATTTAATTAACTTCTTTTGGTTACCTATAAATACCACTGCAGTCCCTCAGCCTTCAATTTGGATCTGCTTGTCATCACCAAGCTAAACATGCGACCTTTTTAATTCATCAAGATCCTTGAATTTGGATTTGTCACTAGTAATGTGATGTGCGCAGCCACAGTCAACACACCATATATCACTAGCAGCAATCTTTGTGCTTGACTGAGCCATGAATAAGAAGTCATCTTACTCTTCATCCTCCTCAGCATAATTAGCTTCTTCTAGCTTGGACCAGCAAAATTTGTCTATGTGTCCATTTTTGTTACAATAGGAACAACGTAAGGAACTGGTCATTTCATGGCCTTGGCCTCGAAAACATGCTCTACCTCTTCCTCTAGCACGTTGATTTGATGGCTCTGGCTCCCCTTTGATCTGGAATGCCTTTTCTTCTTCTTTTGCAACAGTTCTGTTGATCTTGGCCTCATGTGCTTATAAAGACCCCATTAGTTCATTGAATGAAAAAATAGAAAAATCTTTCGATTCCTCAATTGTAGCTACTACACGATCAAATTTAGGAGCTAAACTCTTTAACACTTAACACTTTAGCTGCAATAATTTTATCCGTGATTTTCTCACTGTATGAACTCATTTGACTTACTATAGAATAGACTTTTCCTCGATATTCTTGGATTGATTCATTGCTTTTCATACATGAAGTTTCAAAATCTCATCGAAGTGATTGAAGTTTGATAGTAATTACCTTTGTTGATCCTTGATATTTAGTTTTCAAAATTGACCAAGCTTGTTTGGCCAATATGGTAGCAGCTATTATAGAGAATATTGAATCATCCAATGCTTGTTGGATGAAGAAGAGGGCTTTTGCATCATGTTTTTGATTGTATTTAAGATGAGTATCATTATTGCTAGATTCTGCAACACTTGTTTCCATGAGATCCCAAAGAACTTAAGATCTGAATAGCATCTTCATCTTTATACTCCAAAACTCATAGGAGGAACCTTTAAAAATTGGTATATGTGGTTGTGAGATACTAAGAGAGCTTGAAGTTGTTGCCATTGTTTGCAAACAAGAAGAATGGTATGTCCAGTTCTAAGACAACCTAGCTTTGATACCACTTTGTTGGAGAAATATTATGGAACTGAACAACTTTAGAAATAGAAGAAAGTAATTTTGCTAATCAACCTCTTGCTTTATGATCGCAGGTTCCAATATGACAAAGTTTTAATAATAAACATCAATATTTTGTAAGTGCACGGGTCGTTCACGTAATACCTAAAGTATCGATTCCACGAGGAGGGTTAATCTAATCCTAGAATCTAAGGCCTAGACAATTCGCAATAACTTAAAATGAACAAAACTAAAATATGAAATTATTTCAATCACAATAAATTTCAAGAATCAAATTTCAAAATATAAAAAAATAGCAAATGCAGCAACCAATCAAGAATCAACCTAAAGGACTACCAATTAAAGGAAAGGGGAAATTTATTTGACTAAAATGAAAACTTAACCGATTATGAATTATTGTATCAGTTTTAGACGGTCCTAAGGTTGATTAATCTCTTTCGAGTTATAACTATTAACCCTAATTTATAATCTCTAATCAGAATGTGGGAATTGTAATATATCGATTAACAATCTATCCAAAACCTAAATTAGATCTGAAGTTGTCCTAAAATATCAAAAACCTATCCAAGATCTCTCTTAATACAAATTTACTGATTAGATTTAATTCTCGTTCTATTAAATTACCTAACTCTTGTTAGCACAATTTAATGATTTCACTCAGTTCACCCTCTCAGTTTATCACCGACTTATGTAAGAGCAAAATTTAAATTACAAATATTCCAATAAAAACACATTCAATTGAATTTCATTAAATCAAAGATAAATAACTCGAATGTGAGTTTAGACAATCTCAACATTTAAACAATTCTATCGTCAATGGCTAACTCAATTCTATACAATCACAAAATTGAAATTAAACAGGAAATAGACTTGGAATGGATGACAGAGGCAATAACGACGGGAAACCTCCTGATTTGGCAAGTACTTTGTGTAGGCTTCTTCTCCACATCTCTCTTGGGCCAGATTTGGGCCTTTTATCATGATCGTGGCAATCAGGCCACAATTGTGGGCTGTGTCATAGTCTTTTGTCATGATCGTCATGTATGGGCCACGATTATGGGCTGGCTCTAGTGCTTCTGTCATGATTGTGACTTGTTGTGCCACGATCATGGGCCATTGTTTGGACTCAAATGTCTCCCAAATTCTCCGTTCTTTGACTTTGACCCTGAAACACTAGCAAACACATCAAGATACCTCAAAAACATAATATTTAAGCTCAAAGACGTATCCTAACCCATAAAAAACATTTAAACACAATTAATTAAAAAAACACAATTCTAACTTAAACACATGTTAAATAATTAAATTAACACTTAAATACGTAACAAATTAAGCCCTAAAATATGATGCAAATCACACTTATCAACATCCCCACACTTAAACGTTTACTTTTCCTCAAGCAAACAAAACAACAAAAACGCAACACACAACACACAATGTAGTAATGAGACAATGACTTCAACTTCATGAAATAAATTTAACTTTAAACACATTCATTTGAGTCATTTCAACTTCATGAAATAAATTTAACTTTAAACATAATCATTTGATTCATTTCAATTCATTAACATGCAAAATCTGCTTCTAGGGGCTTTGAACTAAATATATAGATTAATCCAGATCCAAGTGTTAATTTACTCACCCTTTTCAATTGCACACACACATTAATAATTCTTTGTTCATTCAGAATTTGTAACTACTCCTAAGTATGTTTTCATGAAAAGTCAAGCTATTACAAGTTCGATAGGTTCTTATTAGCAAACAACATTTTTAATTTATTTAAACAAAGACCTAGTCTTTTGCTCAGAGGTAAACATTGGTGATAAATGTCGATTCGGTTACTCGACTAAGTCAATTTTCATTTAACTGCTTGGTTGGAATGTCATTATAACTTTTTGATGTGGAGGCATATATTTGTGATGCATGTCGATCTATTTACTCAGCTATATCATATTTTCAACTAGCTACTAGCTCTATTCATAACCCGAAGGCTAGCGGAATAGTTATTTTTAGTAACTTTTTTTAAATTGGCTAACTTGTTGTTTTAACTACTTGTTTCCATGAAAGATAATAGTGAAGTTACTAAAGTTGAAAAGCCTGAAATTATGAATGAATGTAGAGGGTGATAAACTTACATTAAGCCATAATTAAGTTGTATATTATCCAAAGACTCCCAATTCATTAATTTTGCGAGCTAATGATTCTACACAACCTAATAGACTATGTTAAAAATTAAATCAATTCTAATCCATCTACGTCATTAACACATTCACACAGTTCACAAAATGTAACCTCACAACTATTATACAATATGCAAAATCACATTCAAAGCAAAACACATAACCCTTCCCACACTTGAACAACATATTGTTCTCCCTTCCCACACTTGAACAACGTATTGTTCTCAATGTGAGAAGGCAATAACAAAAACAACTAAGGAAAGAAGAAACATAAATTGAAGTAAATAGATAACAAAAATAAAAATAAAAATGAGAACTAAATTTTAAAAGATAAAGAGGGTAGATAAAGTCTCATGGAGATGGAGGTGGAAATTGGATGCCTTGAGCCTCAAAATATCGATGGATACAACTTACATCATGACTAATTCGGGCCATATCCCTCATCATTCTGGAGTTCTCCGCAAGTGTATCTGTAATCACCTCGTTGTTTGCGGAGATTATGGCCAGAACTGTCTTCCATCCTGGTTCTTTCGCCCCCTCTTCCTCCTCGAGCTCTTCACTAGTTGAGTCCTCTTCTTCCTACTGAGGCGGTCCTATACTCGAACTCACTTGACTCGCCCTAATCTTAACATGTATCTTTTGGATAATATCCCAAAGTTCCATGTATGAGACTTAAAGATCTCAACCCGCCATAAATGGTGATGGTTTAGGAATTCTGGGAGATGGACAGTCAACCCACTATAGCCCATGCCATAATATTCAGCAATGGCATAAATTGGGTATCTCATGCCTAAATTGTTGCTCCTCTTGTGCGGAGTTGCAATAATTGCATTTAACACATGTGTGGAGGTGTGCACTGGAATGTTGTGATCCATGCACCACAACATAAAGAGTTCCATTGTGGAACACTTGTTAGTTTATGATTTATCAAAAATCGGTTGACACATAAATTTGAGCAATAACAAGTGTTCATGAGTCCTTATAATATTGTTATGGGCATTTTTAGCATTGAATTGCTCTATTCTAGTAAACTCATTCTAATAGCGAGAAGGATAAAAGTCATCATGATGATTGACAATGGAGGATTCGGGGAACCCACACATATCATACATGATTTCGATGTTCAGTTCATATGTTTGTCCTCGTATCCTAAACCACATTTCTTTAAGGTTCCTACGTTCATAAGTAAAGGAAGTAAGAGTTCTAAAGTGATCCCTTAATAAACAGGAAATTAGAAATGTATGAATTTCGTCCACTAAATACTTTCAACTAAGTTCTCTACCCTATCGCGCGGTTGTAACCTATCAAGCATTTCAAAAGCAAAATATTTAGGGACTATTATTTCTCTAACATTGAGGGATCGAAAACGAATATCTTCCTCCTCTGTGTGGATAGGGAAGGGTGCTTCGAAGTCCATTACTTTGTTCCTTCTCCCTCATCTTGCTACTTGGTTTTGTCTTGTTGATTGCTCCCGCCTGACTGATTGCTTAATGCGCGGCATGCTGGTTTATGAAATTAGAAGAAATTTGGAAATTGGAAAATTGGTAGAGAGATGTGAGAGTTTTTGGAAGTTTAAATCTTAGAAAGATAAAGTGAAAATGAAAGTTAGTGAAAAAGTGAAATTAGAAATGAATATAAAGGAGGTTAAAGGTTAAAATGGTAAATTTTTACTTTAAAAATGCATGTCTCCATTTTGCCCTGCCATAGGCCACAATCGTGGCCTACAAATTTTCACCAATTTTTAATCTTTCTTCTTCACCACTTCTTCTATATCACTTCTTAGCTATTTATGGTTCTTTCACCTCTCCTTGATTACTTCCTTGATCATCTAGTTAATATCAAAGTTACCTGCCTTATTGATTTTATTTGAAAACAAAATAATCCTAAATACAAAATTCAAACTTTCTAGAAATAAAAGGAAATAACATCAATCATATTCTATGGGCTGTCTCCCATGCAACACTTCTTTTAACGTTGGTAACTCGATACTCTTCTTTGCTCACGGTGGTTCAAATGAATCTGTAATGGTAGTGTAGTCACTGATCTCACAATTTGCGCATGAGCTACCATGCTCTAGATTCCACCTTCCTGGTGATTCTCCTTTCCTCGCCTTCTTCTTCGCGATCTCTTCTTTCTGAAGGCATTCTCGAGATCTTCGATATCTTCCCATTCTCCTTGAGGTTTGGTTTCCTTGATATTCGTTAGAGGTAAAGGAGAACAATAGTCTTTCTTTGACACCTTGAAGGTTACTCGCTACTTTCCTACCCTCATAGTTAGTTCACCCCCATCAACATCAATGATTGAACAAGTAGTGGCTAAGAACGGTCATAATTCCACATCTTCTCCAATGTCTCATATATAGAAGTCTATGGGAAAGATAAATTTATGAACTCGTACTTGCACATCCTTAATAATTCCTTTATGTTGATGCACTATTTTGTCGGTCATCTTTACTAACAACTTTGTGGGTACTAACTCTCTTAACCCCAACTTCTGACTAAAGGTATAGGGTATCATATTGATACTCGCACCCAAATCTATGAATGCCCTATCTATGTTGACTTTATTAATACTGCAGGGAATGTAAAAATCCCCTGGGTCCTCTTTTTCCTGTGCTATGTAGGGGTTTTCTCCTTCTATGTGCTCCTTAACCTTCTTCTAGACATATTCCTTTAGGGTGAGCTTCATTTGTAGTTGTTACGTTATGTTGTCAACCCTGTTTGATTCATCCTCCTTAGACTTCCTTATTTCCCTACTTGACATGTACTTCCACTAAGTGATAATAGGGTATGGAATACTAAGTCGTTGTTCTTTGATTGGCTTAATCACGAGTTCACTTGGAAGGATTTCCATAACTACTTGACCTTCTCCTTTATCTCATTCTTCCTTCACCTGTTCAGGTTCCTTATCCTGGGTTTGAATGATGGCCATGATTCTTTCTTTTGGATTAGAATCGGTATTGCTTAGAAGGGTCCCCACATTTCGAGTAGACATTGTCTGCGTTAGTTGACCTACTTGGACTTCTAAATTGTGTATTGATGAGGCATGGCTCTTTGTTACTTGTTTGAAGTTACTTTCAAACCTCCTGTATGCATCCTTCATGCCTCCAATTGTATCTAAAATCTTGTCCAACTTAGATTCCATTGAGCTTGGTTTATCTTATTGGAAGCTTGCTTGTCCTTATGGTCTGAACTATCCTCCAACATTGTTTGTCCAAGAGAAGTTAGGGTGATTCTTCCACCCAGGGTTATAGGTAATGGAGTAGAGATTGTTGCCCCCTCCTCGTCCATATTGCGCTCCCATATAATTTACTTGCTTTGGATCGCTTTCCTTTATCAAGTAACAGTTCATTGTATCATGGTCCACTTGTCTACAGAGTTCACACTTAAGTTATACAGCTTTCACCAGAGCTGAAGACGAAGCCTTCATGCTATTGAGCTGTCATGTCAAGTTATCAATCTTTGCTTTCATTTCTATCATTTGATCGACCGCCATATTTTTTTTTTGCTCTCAGAAGGTAGTAGTTTGTCTACCCTGCTCATTTGTCCACAGGCAGCTATTACTTGCCATCTCCTCTATCAATTCTTCCACTTCATCAACCGTCTTCCTTATCAGTGATCCTCCGAAAGCTGCATCAATCGTGCCTCTTATAGGTGGGTTCACTCTATTATAGAATGTTTGCAATAAGAATTCTTTGGGTTTGTGGTATGGGCACTTCCGTTGCAAATCCTTGTATCTCTCCTAAATTTTGTAGATCGATTCCCCATTGAAGTAATTCACACGTTAATACAACACTTAGAAAACGATATTTAAGATGCACAAGAAGGGGGGTTGAATTGTGT
>JAOSBN010000003.1:9691934-9712724 GCA_027563595.1 Erythroxylum suave
AGGCCAACGGGAGTATGCCTACAGCTAAGTGAAGGATTGAGGTCGGGGATCAATTCGCGTCTGCATTTACTTTAGAACTACTATTGTATCGATTCAATTTTCTGTAATTTATGAGTGTACAGAAAGTATTGTAAATGACATTGAGTTTGGAAATTCTTTGAAATAAAGTGGGCCCAATTTGGCTCAAATTTATTATCAATTTCAGCAATTGGGTGTGCCTCGTTCCAATTAAGGAATTTTTGAAATGGGATCGGATTGTGTTAGTGGAATTAACACGCCACCCTCGCAGGGCACGGATTCGGGCATCACCATCGATGTCGGGTACGGGTCTTATGGGAGTGAGGTGTTACATGAAATATATTACAATGATTATTCTTAAAGATTGAATGAAATCCACGCTTGTCTAATGACGAAATGAAAACAATGTTCGAAACAAATTTAGGAACATAATATCATTCTTCTAATAATAAAGTCTTTCCTGTAGGCATAACAAGAGAAATAGTTCCTACAGTTAGCGTAGCAACACTTGCTCCATTCCCAACTTATAGCTTTACTTCTCCCTTCTTCAATCTCCTATTGATCCTTGGACCCTACAACATATTGTAGATTGAAAGCTACTACCAGTATCTAGTACCCATTTAGTATAGTTAATAGTAGTTAAAGAAATCAAGAAAACATTTTTCATAAATGTCCCACCTTATTTCTTGCCTTTCAAAGCATCCAAATACTCTAGGTAGTTCCTCTTCCAGTGTTCCTTCTTTGTACAGAAGAAACATTAAGCATCCTTTTGGTCAACTTTCTTCTCCTTACCCTTGGATTTGTTCCAAACACCCTTAGGTGTAAGATGATTTTTCTTGGACTTTTTTTTTCCCTTCCACTTGCGCTTAGAAGAGTTACCAACCAGATTCACATACCCTGACACTTTCACCCTCTTAGACGATGCTACTTGATTTTTATAATCGATCAACAAGTTTAGCATTTCATGAAGATCATAGTCCATCTTATTCATGTTAAAGTTAACACTGAACGGTGAAAAGTTATCAGTAAGAAAATGTAAGATCAAATCTTGTGACAACTCTTTTCCAAGTGAATACTTTAATTTCTCAAGTTGTTCCATAAGATCAATTATCTTAAGAACATGGAGTCCCATAGGAGATTTGAATGTCAGTTTAGACTTAAATAGGGAGTTAGATAATTGGTATCTAGCAGTCCAACTTTGTGACCCATACATCTTCTTAAGATGCTCAATGATTTATGGAGGATTTATACCTTCATGCTACCTTTGGAGTTCATAACTCATTAATGCCAGAATAATACACTTGGCATTAGTACTTTGTTCATTGTACTTAACAATCATCAAAATTGTTACCTGCTAGCTTGCTAGCATCAAGAATGCTTCGCAGTGATACTTTTTAAGAAATCTAATAAAAAGAAAATATTAAAATAAGAACACAATCATATATCGTTAAGACATGGACTTTTATTTAAATGATATAAAATCTTTAAAACATGAATGAGCCCCTTAGTTATCAAGTCGTTACTCATGAATAATTAAAGAGTGATAAATTACCTATTTTATCATATAAAATTTATAGTAGGATCAATACTTTGTAGTCTCCTGGTTGTTAAGTCGTTCCTATTAGTATAATTGAGTTTATCCATCTAAGTGACGGATAATTAATTAATATTATACTCCCTCAGTAGTCTAGGCCAAAAGTATAAAATTAAGTAATTTTTCCTCGCACATGCATCATATACAATAGAAAATATTATTTATCCCTGAACTACAAGTTACCTGGTTATCAGGTCATTCCTTGTAAACAACAATAAATATTGTGATATATTTGGGTGGAAATCCTTTTTAATAAAATATTATATAGTATGTCCAAATAAACTCAATAATTTTAAAGGTCAAGATTCCATGTTACTAAAACAATTTTAATAATACTGGTGATCATAACACATTTTCAAACAATATTTAATAAACATTTATTGATCTAATTTCATAAACAGATAGATAGTGCGACTATATGGGTAAAATCCATTAAAAAACAGATTGTAAAATATCTGTCAAATGCTTTTCCTAAGTGCTTTTAATAAGATTATTGTACACATCTATCCAAATGATTTTTAAAAACGTTTTCAGTATTAAAACCATACGTTCTCTGTCAAAAGCTTCTATGCGTACAATATTTGTCCAATGCTTTTTTTTAACCAAACGTTTTTAAAAACTTTGATTAAAAACCGTTCATACATCTGTCATAACCAAATGCTTTTACAAACTTGTATTACACCATGCATACATCTGTCAAAGCCAATGTTTTTACAAACTTGTATTAC
Source organism: Erythroxylum suave (assembly GCA_027563595.1). NCBI lineage: Eukaryota > Viridiplantae > Streptophyta > Magnoliopsida > Malpighiales > Erythroxylaceae > Erythroxylum > Erythroxylum suave. The sequence goes on from JAOSBN010000003.1 coordinate 9,694,275, forward strand.
ACTATGCATACATCTGTCAAAAGCCTTTATGCATACAACATCTGGACAAATTCTTTAATGAGTTTTCCATTAAAAAACTGCATTTATCTCTCATACATAAACAGAGACTCCATCATTTTTTATGTGTAATAAAACAGAGAGTACACCGTCTTTATTCATTGTAAGTTTGAATGGTACTTCTCTTCGTATTGTTTACATGCTTAAAGAACATCAAGTAAAGTTTTTCGGTTTTGGTGAAACCAATTACAAAGTAAAGCCAAGATGATCTCATGCATATTTAAATAAACAACTTTCATGTGATAAAACAAAGAACACGACAAAATACACAAATCATTGGCATTTTCAAGTATGATGTGAAAGCAATACTAGCTCCGATACTAATTGAAGGATCACATATATAGCTGAAACAAAAAAAATTACAATTTTTTATAAATTTATTGTGTTTAATATTCATACCAATAACAAGAATAGGCAAAAACAAATACCTAAAATTTGTGAGGATTAACCGGTAATGAATTTTGAAAATACGAAGTCTTTATGCATTCTACGTCAAGAAATATGTCTCATTTTTAACACTTGATATGACTATCGTTAACTTTGAAGAACCTTTTCTTAAAAAATGGAGAAAATAATTTTTTTCTTGTTTCTTTCTTTTAAACGTAGAGAACACACAAACGTTACAACAACGAGAAAGACAACAACCCCGCGTCTTTTCGTTTTGATTTAAACGTACAACGAAAGTGGGAGAGATTGCCTAACACTCTTATCTTCGGTTTTTCAATGTAATAAAAATGAAAGAGTATGTATACTTACTCTCACCACGTCGTAAGTTTTTAACCACGACATATCTTCATTTCGTTTTTGGTTTAAATGAAATAAACCAAAACAAAACCACCAAAGGCAAGGTCGGATTTGCCTTCTTTACCATTTTGGTTAATTTATTATTACTTTTAATTCTTGTTAATATTTGTAAGAGGAATTGAAATAAAATAAAATAAAACTATTTTATTTTATTCATTTATTTAGCACAAAAGAGTTTCCAATATTAATTATATTTTATGTGCTAACAAAAAAATATAATAATATACCATATATATTATTTAATAAATTATCTCATAATAAATTAAATAATTATAAACAAGAAATATTACACTCGTAATCATAAATAAGAAATATTACACTCGTAAGTATGCGACCATATAGGTTCATCACTAAGCCAGTAGTAATTAATCCAATTAATTACTAATTAAGGTTGATGTCTAACAACACTCCTCAACGACCGAATAATGTGAAATATCAACCTTACGAAGACGGAACCTGGTTAAGGATAATGTATTGTTACCTTCCATCATTACAACTTTGGATTATCTTAAGGTTTGGTTTAACTGTCAAACCCTATTAGATAATCAACTATGTTACATGTCGATCATTAATAATTAGTGAATGACCTAATAAACTCCTTTCCTCACTCATTCAATCGCCCTAGCCAAGGTTTTGAAACAACCATAAAGATCAATAACAACATAGAGCTCAAATTCATTACCTAACGCCAATGGATCTCATCTTGACTCATCACTAATCAGATAGGTACTTAATTATATCCAATGATCATTCAACTAGCATTTTTACACACTAAGTGTATAATAAGTGACCTATTGATTACTATGATGATCTCAAGTCAAAGGAAAAATATAAATTTAAATCCTTATGAGAATATCCCACTTGACAGTTCATAGGTAATATTAACAATTGGGAATTCTCAGTTTGATCAATTCAATGATCATATCTTCACATGCATCTTCTATATATGTAACTTAACAAATGAGATATACTAATATCCATCCAATAGATAGTATTACATACATATTGACCTAACCGGATCATTAAAGTCCTTATTTGACGATCCTACGATCAAGAACAATTTTAAATTAAACTTCAAAGACTTGAATCTCATTATCGTAATTTCTTTTATGATGGCAAGTTTATAAATTTAATCAAGGACTTATCATATTAAGATAAAAGCACTAAACAGAATATGATAATATAATCATTTTCCATGTTAAAGTTAATAATCACAAAACAAAAATGTTCAATCTATTATATAACCATGAGGTTGTGGGCATAATTCCAACAACAAGAAGACACACCAAAGACGAAGAAAAAAATGACATGAAGGAGACGAAGGGTAAGAAGAAGAAAAAAGGCTTTTAAAGAATGAATGAATTCTTCACCTACAAGAAGAAGAAGACTTTCAAATAACTTAACACAAAGATATCAAACAACAAATACAAAACACAAAGAAATCAATTTTATCACCGCAAAGCACAGCCTATATATAGATCTACACAGATAATGTCCAGATCTACCCTAGAAGGATAAAAATCACAACTTTATCACAAAAACGGCGGTAAAATACTTGTTTTCGTTCTCCCGTTTTCTCGAGAGTCAAATGCAAACATCACAGGTAAATAGGAGAAAAACAATTGAAGCCAAACCAAAAGCCACCAAAACGACAGAGCAGCAGAAAAGAGTAAGACGACAACAACAAATCACAACATTGGTCAAGAGAATAGTTTAGTCTAGTCTAGTTAGTTTAGTACTTACTCTCATTTTAGTCTCAGGTAGCAAGAACATGTGCATTATATCACAGACTTAGTGCCCAATTTGTACTAGATTCTTATGATCACCTCATAATGTTTACCCTAATTAAGCAAAACAAAGTCTCAAAAGGGATTGTTTAACTCCAAACTAAAAGCTTGATTGTTCAAACTTCAAATTGTAGCAAATAAACTTGTGGTGGAATCTTAGTAAACAACATGCACAAGAGAGCTCATACCTCATAACTCGACATGTATAGCTTTAGAGTACTTGTCAATACAATGAAGGACTTATGGACACCTGATGACTACATCCTAAATACAAAAAAAGGTACTTAACATTGTAATGTAATAAAAGAAAAAAGTAACACCTGCAGTACAAGATGAACATACATGAGTTTGATTCCAACCTGTCAAATTCTTCTTTATGAGTATGTGGTTGGCCAGAAATGAAGATAAGGGTTTAGTAGAACGAACCATTTTGTCAAAATATAGTATCTTATTTTAAATTTTAAGTGTAATTTAACAGCAACGACCAGAAAAGGACGAGAAAATGGAGTCCCTTATGTTCATTTACTAAACAAAAACTAGTTAAAAAGATAAAAAATGCATTTCTTTACTTAAGGCCAAACAGTTTTGGATTACAAGATTTAATAGCTGCAACTTTGTTGGAAGGGAAGTTCCACTAAGAAATCACAGGTAGCCATGACTTCTCATGGCTATCAATGTAGGCTCTCAGTAAGACGTATATATTATAGAGTTAAAAGGGTATACACAATGTAAACTGATTTTTTGACAATTTAGGCTACGCCCGAGCCAAGTGCGACCTTCGTGAGATTAAATTTGAATCACCTGATCAATCGACTGTTTAATGTCCCAAATACATTAGACTCACTCTTACTGTCCTCTTCTGTAACTAGTAATCTGCCGAAAGTGTTTATTCCCTTGTGGAACTTATGCCAAATTTGCCTATGTCCAGTTGGTCTCCCAAGTCCCAATATTTGTTAATTTTCCAGTATTGTCTTATTGGGTAATTAAGTCTATGTTATTTAAGTATTCAGCAATGTACATACTCTGCCAAATGTCTTTCTTTTGTTGGAGAAGATGAATTTGCAAGCTAAACTTCTATGCTACTTGTACTGTCCAAACTGAGAAAAAGGAAGTTGCTGCAGAAAAATAAAAGGAAGCAGAGATTTGCTGCAGCTGGATTTTGGGTTTGTTTGTTTAAAGATGTTTTTTTCATAGGAATGGAATTGGACAAATTTTTTTGGTGTGTCGGCATACTGGTCAAAGCTGAAATAGCATATCAAATATTTCTATTTTATTGTTCTTATGTTTCGTACCTTTATGCTGCCAGAGGTATTGTTTCAGCTTAAATAGGTAATATTGGAGGAAGGACAGTTGTTAGCTTAAAATAGGTAATAGTGCAGAAGAAAGTTGTATTCTGTAGAAGTCTAATTTTGAATGTTTTGTATTTCTTTATATAGGGAACCAAATGGAACATTTTGTGTCCACAAAATTGAAATCAATAGAAAAGAAGTTCCAAAACCTTGTTCCTCTATTCCTTGCTATTTTTCCATTTTTCCACCATTGGATGTCAAAATTCTGTTTTTTGCAGAATTTCAATTTAGAGGAACTACAGAGGAATGTCCACACTTACTAGAGGAACTTGAGGGACTATATTCACTACTAATTTGCCCACACTTCTACATGGTATTAGAGCTCCAATTCCTTCGGGACTGTGGAGATTAACTTTAAAATCAATTGTTCAATTTCAACCAGCGTAGCAACCATCCAAACCAGGAACTAAAGAAAATGGCAGCAATAAGTTCAGCGTCGTCCTCAATACCCAATGTCCCAATTTTTTATGGCAAGCACTTTCACATTTGGTCTATAAAGATGCGTTTTCACCTCAAATCACAGGGACTCTGGAAGGTGGTTGAATCAGACATTGGACCACCACCTCTAAGAGCAAGTCCCACGGTTGCCCAGATGCGGGAACACGAAGCCAAACTGCTGAAAAAGGACAAAGCCATAATAGTCCTACATTTAGCTCTTGCTAACCACATTTTTATATCCATAATGAACATGGAATCACCAAAGGAGATCTGGAACTGGCTAAAGGCAAAGTATGAAGGCTCAGACAAAATCAAGGCTGCCAAGCTACTAACGTTACAGAGACAGTTCAAATTCTTGAAAATGAAGGAGGATGAGCTCATTGAAGTATATGCTGACAGAGTTCTGGGCATTATGAACCAGATGAAACTCCATGGTGAGGAATTTGCAAACAAGAAAATTGTCAAAAAAATCCTGATCAGTATTTCTCCTAAATTTGAAGCAAAGATCGCAACGATAGAAAAAGCTGGAGATTGGGAATCCTTAACCGTATCACAGTTATGCAGAAAGCTAGAGGCTTATGAGAAGAGGCTGCACATTCTGTCAGGAGAAGGGCTTGAAGGGGCATTTTTTGCTTAACTAAAATTTAACCCAAAATTCAGAAAACCAGGAACGCAAGTAGTAGATTTAAAGAAAATCAAGAAGATGGACAAATGTGAAAGATTCAATCATATCCACACTGCAGGAAAAGCAACCATCAGACTAGTGATTGCTAGTTCAAGAAGAAAAGCAAATTGAAATGTCATTACTGCCATAAAACAGGACACACCCAAAAATTTGGTAGAGCCAAGCAGAGCGACGAAACAACCTCAGCTCCTTAAGAGGAAGCAAAGGTCACAACAGAAGAAGAAGTATAGCTACTAAACATCTTTCCATAGCTTTCGAAGAATCAACCGAAGCTACCAAAACCACTTGGCTCATTGACAGCAGGTGCACCAACCACATGACACCCAACGAGTCAGCCTTTACTGAACTCAACAAATCCATTATAGCCAAGATCAAGCTTGGGAATGGACAGTTTGTCTACGACAAAGGAAGAGGAGTTGTAGCTATCAAAACTGACAAAGGGATTAGGTATCTTACAAATGTACTTTACATTCCTGAACTGCATATCAGCCTACTTAGTGTTCCACAAATGCTTGACAACGGTTGTGGGGTATATTTCAAAAGAAAAACTTGCCTCATCTTTGATGATTATGATAAGGAGATTGCAAGACTCAAAATTTCAGGAAGAAGTTTCTTTATAAACTTGGAACTAGCTACAGGAATAGCAAACGTAGCGAAGGAAGAAAGTAGCCAACTTTGGCACAGGAGACTCGGCCATATGAGTTCAAAAAACTGCAAGCTATGTCCAAACTGAGCTTGTGCAAATCTACCAAAAATCATTGAACCGGCTCATGTATGTGCTGGATGTACCCTTGGACGACAAGTCAGGAAGCCATTTCCAAAAGGAGGAGTCAACAGAGCCAAGCACAAGCTAGAGATTGTCCACTTTGATATTTGTAGCCCGATGCAAATCAATTCTTTAAATGGAAGCAGCTACTTTGTGTTGTTCATTGACGATCTCACCAAGATGACTTGGATATATTTCGTGAAGGCTAAAAATGAAGAGTTTACAGCATTCAAAAGCTTCAAAGCCCTGGAAAAAAATCAAAGCATCAATTACATAAAAGTTCTTTAGACTGACAATGGCGGTGAATAAGTTTCAACTGCATTCCAGAATTTTTGCAAAGCTTCAGGAATTGTCCATCAACTAACTGTAGCCTATACTCCACAACAAAATGGAGTCTCTGAGCGCAAGAATAGAACCATTATGGAGATGGCTCGAAGTATGCTGTTTGACAAAAGAATACCTTAAAAATTCTAGCTGTATTCTTGCTGAATCACCTGCAATCAAAGGTTGTTGATCAAATGACACTGTTCCAAGCATGGACAAGTAACAAACCTTCTGTCAAAAATCTGAAATTTTTTTGATCTCTTTGTTTTTATCACATTCCTGCAGAAAAGTGATCGAAGCTAAATAAAAGGGCTGCTAAAGGAATCTTCATTGGCTATTCAACCAAAGTCAAAGGATTCAGGATCTATGATCCAATCTTGAACGTAATTGTTATTAGCAGAGATATTCAGGTAGATGTAGATCAATTGTAGGATCTTTAATGCAAAGAACAACAGAAGCATTTTGATGCAGAAGTTGATGATCCTGACCAACTTTCTCAAATTCAAGCAGGAGCTGAATTCTCAATCGAGGATACAACTGATAGAGTTGTCGTTCGAACAAGTTCTTTGGCAAATATCTATGTAAGATGCAACTATGTCTATACCAAACCAGTCAATTTTTCAGAAGCTGATCAAGTTCCAAACTGGATGCAAGCTATGCGAGGTGAGATTGCTATGATCGAAAAGAATAACACCTGGCAACTTTCAAATTTACCAATAGGAAGAAAAGCCATAGGAGTCAAGTGGATATTCAGAACCAAGTTCAATCTGGATGGCTCGATCTTCAAACACAAAGCTCGATTGGTTATTAAGGGCTTTGCACAAATTGCAGGTGTTGATTATGTAGAAACTTTTTCACCGGTTGCTCATCATGACACCATAAGGCTGCTGTTAGTAATTGCTGGTCAAAAAGGATGGGTTGTTTTCCATCTTGATGTGAAGTCAGCTTTCCTCAATGGAGAGCTTAAAGAAGAAATCTATGTCCAACAACCAGAAGGATTCGAAGTGGCTTCAGACAAAGTTTATAGGCTAAGGAAGGCATTATACAGCCTGAAATAGGCCCCTAGAACCTGGTATCAAAAGATTGATGCATATCTCATAAATTCAGGTTTCAAGAGGAGCTTGAATGAAGCAACACTCTATGTAAAGGAAGACCAAGGTGAAATTCTACTGCTCGTTTCAGTTTATGTCAATGACCTGCTGATTACAAGTTCAAATCAGGATGAAATAACCAATTTCAAATTGGTCATGCAAAGAAAATTTGAGATGTCAGACCTTGGGTTGATGAATTACTTCCTCGATTTAGAAGTAAGACAAGAGCCAGCAAGAATTTATATTTCACAACAAAAATATGCTCTTGATCTCTTGAAAAGATTCAAATTGCAGAATTGCAAGGAAACGACCTCACCATTGGTCCTAAATCACAACTTATCAAAGGAATTTGGAAAGAAGCTGAAGGATCCACAAGTATTTTGAAGCATTGTGGGAAGTTTGTTGTATTTGACAGCTTCAAGTTCGATATTATGTTTTCTACAAGTTTTTTATCAAGATTTATGTCTGAACCAAGTGAATTACATTTATGTGCTACTAAACGAGTTCTCAAGTTCATTAAAGGGACAATTAACGATTGAATTTTGTATGAAAGAGGAATTTCAGTATCCTTTGCAAGGGTTTTAGGATTCTAACTGGGCAGGAAGCATCGATGATATGAAGAGCACCTATGGGTAAGTCTTTACCCTTGGTTCAGGTCCAATATGCTGGAGTTCTAAGAAGCAGTCGATGGTGGCTCAATCCTCAACTGAAGTCGAGTATGTCGCTTTGGCAAGAGCCATGAACGAAGCTATATGGTTACAAAAGATGATGTCTGATTTAGGTTTCAAACAATTGGAGTCTACTGTTTTGTTTTGTGATAACAAGTTTGCAATCACAATTACGGAAAACCTGGTTTTGCATGGTAGAACCAAACACATCAACATAAAATTCCATGCCATTCATGAAGCTGTGAAATCTGGTGAAATCCATATTGTATTTTGCCGATCTGAAAATCAATTGACTAACTTGTTTACCAAATTGTTAGCTCATGGAAGAATTGATGAATTGAAGGAAATGTTGGGAGCTTCATATGGCAAATTCAAGGATGAGTATGTTGGAGAAGATGAATTTGCAAGCTAAAATCCTCTGCTACTTTTACTGTCCAAACTGAGAAAAAGAAAGTTACTACAGAAAAATAAAAGGAAGCAGAGATTTGCTATTGCTGGATTTTGGATTTGTTTGTTTAAAGATGTTTTGTTCATAGGAATGGAATTGGACAATTGTTTTTTGTGGGCAGCATACTGGTCAAAGCTGAAATAGCATATCAAATATTTTTGTTTTGTTGTTCTCATGTTTCGTACCTTTATGCTGCCAGAGGCATTGTTTCAGCTTAAACAGGTAATATTGGAGGAAGGACAGTTGTTAACTTAAAATAGGTAATATTGCAGAAGAAAGTTGTATTATGCAGAAGTCTAATTTTGAATGTTTTATATTTCTTTATATAGGGAACCAAATGGAACGTTTTGTGTGTCAACAAAATTCAAATCAATAAAAAAGAAGTTCTAAAACCTTTTTCCTCAATCCTTGCTATTTTTCCACCATTGGATGCCAAAATTTTGTTTTCTTTAGAATTTCAATTCAAAGGAACTACAAAGGAACGTCCACACTTACTAGAGGAACTTGAGGGACCATATTCACTACTAATTTGCCCACACTTCTACATCTTTTTAGTAGTTTGTTAATCGGCATGTTTAGGATGTAGCATAAGATAATACTTTTCGTACGCATACTAAGTTCCGGTTATATGAAAAAGTATAACTTTTGGGACTCCAATCGAGATCCAAATTTTCAATCTTTACTGGTTATAATGTTATATAGCTTGGGCTAGTGGAGTTAGAATGTTCAGAAACATTTGGGTGTCTTTTTTTTAAAAAAAAAGGAATATAGTAAAGGACAATAAGAAGATTACAAATAATTAATTGGGAAAGTCTCACACACTAGTAAAGAGTTTGAGTTATTTCACTACTAATATATCAAAGATAAAATCATTCACATGCTAGCAACTTAAGCTTCTATGAGGTGGTCTTAAGAGGAGGATCTCTTTGATGGTTTGTAGAATCACAGGTGTTGTCTCTTTCACAATAGCAAATTTGCTTTTGAACTAATTATTATTCTTTTCATTTCATATCTCATGATGCAAGTCCCCAATGCAATAAAATAAGTTTCCAAAATTTATATGAATGCAAAATGATCCATTGAACATTGAAACAAAGTGGCAACAAAAAACCACATGGTCTTTGGATTTAATGCATCACCCACATAAGGAACAACTATTCTCCACTGTTACAAAATGCAACCTATCCATTGTGTTTAATCTATTTTTTGTAATCAGCCACATCAAAAATGGATTTTTAGGAATCAAATACTTATCTTGTATAATTTTGTACCTACGTATTTTTGAACCTAGCAGTTATTGGAGAAATTTTATAGAACTGAATAACTTTAGAATATGAAGAAAGTTATTCTATTGATCAACCTTGCACTATTCACGAGCAACAGAGCCTGTTAAATAGGCTTTACAAGAGCTGTAACTTAAACTGAAAGAAAACAACGTATCAGCTATAAAGACTCCTGACTTGAACTAATTTAGCTAGGAAATAGGAAAACTAATAGCTAGTGAATCTTTTAGCTTATTTAACGTTAACAAAGTACTAACCAAATTGTTGAAAGTTCGAAGTAACTCTAACTTCTAACACTCCCCCTTCATTCGAACTTGGAGACTCCCAATCGCGCACAAATAAACTCACTCTTCTTCTTTGGCAAGCTCTTTGTCATTAAATCTGCATTTTTCCCTTCGATTCCACAACTCTCCACTTTGACTCATCAACCCTTGAATGAAATGATTTTTTATTTCAATAAGCTTGGCACAGTTATGAAAGATAGGATTTTTAGTCAATATCATAGCTGACTTGCTATCACACAAAATATAAGTTACTTTAACTTGCTTTTTCCCCAGATCACCTATGATACTACTTATCCACACTGCTTGACAAACAGAGGTTGTAGTTGCTATGTGCTCCACCTCAATAGATGAAAAAGCTACAATTTCTTGCTTTTTAAAACACTAAGAAATTATAGTTGTTCCAAGAATGAAACGATTTCTAGAAGTGCTACGTTTGTTTTCAATTGAACTAGCCCAATCATTATCCATAAAACCATTGAGACTAAACTCATTTGTTTTTCAAAACTAGATAGCAAACTTCTTTATGTCATCTAAATAAAAGAAGAACTCTCTTGATTGTACCAAAGTGATGTTTCAACGGTTTATGCATAAACTGTGAAAGAACACCAACTGAAAAACTAATGTAACGAGGTGAGTGAGTTAGTTAAATCAATCTCCCAATCAAGCATCTATTCAAGCTTCCTTCTACTACTTCTGTATCATCTTCTTAATGCAGCTTCCTATTAATATTTATAGGTGTGATCACTGTTTAACATCCCCTTATGTTAAACTTCTTAAGAGTATCTTCAATATAATTCTTCTATTACATGAAAATTCCAGCATGTGTTTGAACAATTTCTAAGACCAAAAAGTAGTGTAGTTCTCCTAAATCCATCATTTTGAACATACTTTTCATAGATTTTTTTAACTCATATATAAGCTACAATGAAGAACCAGTATATATCATATCATTGACGTAGAGACTTACTATCACCACATCATTCATAACTTGTTTTTTCAAATACAAGGCTGGCTTATGCATACTCCTTTCGAACCTATTCTTTTCAAAGAACTCATCGATCTTTTCGTACCATACTTTAGGGGCTTGCTTTAACCCGTAGAGTGCCTTTTTCAACCGAAAACTTTATCTTGATTCCTAAAATCTTTGAAACCAGGGGGTTGAGTTACAAATACTTTTTCTTGTAAATCTCTATTTAAGAAGGAAAATTTTACATCAAATTGAAATACTTTCCATTCCTTATGTACTAAAATTACCAAAATAATTCTCACTATTTCAAATTAAGCTATTGGCAAGAAAGTTTCCTCATAATCGATGCCTTATTGTTGGGTATAACCTCTCACTATAAGCCTTGCCTTATGCTTTTGAATACTCCCATCTGCCAAGAACTTTGTTTTAAAAATTCATTTCAAACCAATAACACTTTTACCTTTAGAAAAATAGAATAGTTCCCAAGTTTGATTTTTCTCAATAAGATGAAGTTCTTTTCCATTGCTCTCTATCATTCCTTCTCTTCCATTGCTTCCTACACTGTGATTGAATCCCTAACAAATAAAACCAACAATGATGTTACCTCTCCTTCAATTTTGAACTGGCATCAAGGAATTTTTCCATACTCACTTTTGCATAGCTGAGTTGATTCATCGGGTGGAGACTCTTCAAATGAGAAAGGTCCGCTTGACAATGGACTTGACCTTGTTGGAGTTGACTTTTATGAGCTGCCAAGACATGGTATTGCTGCCTCTTTATTTAATATAGTGTCTTTCCCTTCGTTCATTTCCACTTGACTATTTGACTTCTTGGTTTTTTCTTCCTATGACTAGTACCTTTTCTCGTCAAATACAACATTCCTACTTACTGAAATCTTGCCACTTAAGGGATCATTTAATTTGTAAGCTTTAGAGAGCGAGCAATAACCGATGAAGATGAATCTCTGTTATTTCTCTTCTAGCTTGTTTCTATCAATTGTATGCAAAGCATAACATATGCAACTGAAAACACGTAAGTGACTCAGTAAGGGTTTATTGTCATTCTCATTCCAAGCTTCATATGGTGTCTGATTCTACACAGCCTTTGTAAGAGATATACTGATAAGATACATTTTCGTTGCTACACCTGTAGCCTATAAACTATTAGAAAGCCCCTTTAATTTTAGTATTGATCAAGCCATCTCAACCAACGTTTGATTTTTACACTCAGCCACCCCATTTTGCTCTATAGTGTATGGGGTGATCAACTCTCTTTTAATTCCTTAGTCTTCATAAAAAGTCACAAATTATTTGGGTAGAAACTCTCTTCTATGATCGAATCGAAGCACCATAAGATCTTTTCCACTTTGTTTTTCTGCCATAGTTTTAAACTTCTTGAAATATTCAAAAGTTTTGGACTTAAGTTATAGAAAATATGCCCAGCTCATTCTACTAAAATCATCAGTGAATAGTAGAAAGTACTTGCTTCCAGACAAAGATTGACATAAACCAGCTCTAACATATCTTCTGCACGACTGGACTTGCCAATAGGAAATGCTTTCTTGGCCTGCTTCCTCATCACGAATCCTTTATACACTTTCTATAGAACTCAATGGAAGCTAAATTGCTGACCATGTCGTTATTTTCCAATAGCTACAAACCTTTGACATTTAAGTACTCATATCTAAGGTGTCAGAACTCACTTTCTCCTATTGTCTCGTTTATTATGGTTGCATCTATAGAGATATCAAAGGGAAACATCATATAGGATGACATATGAGCACATGCTAGAATTTCGTCTTTGTTTTTCATCACACATTGTGCATTTTTAGACACAATCGAGTAGCTTAACTCAACTAGTTGCACCACATTTAGCAAATTATGTGCAAGGCATGCAGCAAAGTGCACTTCTTAATAAACTTCTTTTGGTTACCTATAGATATCACTGTAGTCCCTTGACCTTCAATCTAGAACTGCTTGTCATTACTAAGTTGAACATGTGACCTTATTGATTCATCATAATCCTTGAATTTAGATCCGTTACCAACAATGTAATAAGAGAAGCCACCATCAACATACCATATATCACTAGCAACAACCTCTATACTTGATCGAGCTATCAATAAGAAGTCATCTTGCTCTTCATCTTTTTCAACATAATTAGCTTCTTCTGGCTTAGACTAGCAAAATTTATTTGTTTTTCTATTTTTGTTATACTAGGAACAGTGTAAGGAACTACTCTTTCCATGGCCTCAGCCTCGACCTCGACCTCGAAAACCTACTCTACCTCTTCTTCTAGCACTTTGATTTGATGACTTTGCTTCCCTTTTATCTAAAATGCCTTTTCTTCTTCTTTTGCAATAGTTTTGTTGGTTATGTCTGTTGAATTTGCAATGGGTCTAAAAGGCCACACAAGGAGGAAAGTTAGACCACACAAAAGTCCATGTGAAGTTCCATCCTAAAATTAATTGGCAATAGGTGGAGTATCCTACTAGGCTTATATTTTAGTCTTCTTTCCCCTCTTTCTTTGATGTGGGACACTTACATATGGTTATTCTTAATACTCTCCTCATATATAAGTCCCTTTTTAACTTGGACAATATGGAGAGGTATGTAAACAATCTTCATTAGGGCTGGACTTCTGACTGAGGTCAAATAGACCCCCTCCTGGTGGGCTACTTACTCCATGTAGACTTCCAAATCCTTCTGTAATTGCTTAAATAATGGGCCTCCTTTTAAGGCAAATAGTAGGTTAAGATCTTCATGGGCTCTAATACTATGTTAAATTTGCAATGGGTTTTGCGGGCCTATACGAGGTGGAAAATTAGACCACACATAAGCCCAAATAAAGTTTCATCCTAAAACCAATTGGCAATAGGTGAAGTAGCTCATTAGGCTTATATATTAGTCTTCTTTCCCTTTCTTCAATATGAGACACTTACTTGTGGGTATTTTCAACACTAGCCTCATGAACTTGTAAAGACCCCATCATTTCATCGAATGAAAAAATAGACAAATTTTTTGATTCCTCAATTGCAACTACTACATGATCAAATTTTGGAGCTAAACTCCTTAACCCTTTAGCTACAATAGGATCATCTGCGATTTTCTAATAGTATGAACACATTTGACTTACAATGGAAGAGACTTTTGCTAGGTATTCTTGGACTAATTCATTGCCTTTCATAGATGAAATTTCAAAATATCTTCGAAGAGATTGAAGTTTGACAGTAATTACCTTTATCAATCCTTGATATTTGGTTTTCAAGATCTACCAAGTTTGTTTGGCTGACATACCGCAACTATTCTGGAGAATATCGATTTATTTACTGCTTATTAGATGAAGAAGAGGGCTTTTAAATCACGTTTATGACAGTCTCTTAAACAAGTCTCTTCATTGTTGGATTCTGCAACACTTGTTTCTATAAGATCCTGAGATCTAAATAGTATCTTCATCTTCATACTCCAAAACTTATAGGATTCGCCTTTGAAAATTGGTACATGTGATTATGAGAAACTAAGAGTGCGCGGAGTTGCTGTCATTGTTTGCAAACAATAAGAATGGTGTGTTCAGTTCTAAGGGAACTTGGCTCTTATACCACTGTTTTTAGAGAAATATTATAGAATTAAACAACTTTAGAATGAGAAGAAAGTGATTCTGCTGATCAACCTTACATTATTCACAGGCAACAGAGCTTATTAAATAGGCTTTATAAGAGTTGTAACTTTAACTAAAAGAAAACAATGTGTCAACTACAAAGTCTCACGATTCAAACTAATTTACCTAGGAAATAGGAAAACTAACAGCTAGTGAATCTCCTAGCTTATTTTACATTAACAAAGTAATAAACAAATTGCTGAAAGTTTGAATTAACCCTAACTTCTAATAGGGAATCTCATACTTAGCTTGATAGCAATAATATATATTGGCTTTCTTTTCCAAAAAAAGCTATCAGATCTAGAGATATTTGCTAAGTAGGCAAGTTTGTATCTCAACAATACTTGAGGTAGTGCCCAATTATTATTCTTTATCAGCTTAGAGACCTTAACATCCAAAGAACCAAATGTTCTATCTACTGAGACTCCAATCTTTTGGATCAACTATCTATCACCTATCCAATTATCATACTAAGCAGATGATTTTACATCATTCCTTGCTTTATAGAAAATATCAAATTTAACTTGGTCTCTAAGTTGCAGGAGTTGTCTAAGAAACCAAGAGTATAAGGGACCTTTTTACACCTTCCAAATGCATCTACCTTTCAAGAAATAGTTGTGCAACTATTTCATCCAAAGAGGTTTTATCCTTTATGATTTGTCTTTTTTGTTTTCAAAATCAAGGTTGAATTAGTTGCCTTAATATCATTTACTCCCATATCACCTTCTTCTTTAAGAGAACAAATATTTGACCACTTGATTTTAGCTAAACCCTCCACTCCATCATAATAACTCCATAGAAAGATTGTGAACAATCTTTCCATCCACAAATTGCTTCACCATCAAGAGGCATTCCTCTATGCTTAAACAACGTTTTAGTTTTTATCACTTATGGTTAAGCCTTTCATTTTTAATTATGCTAGTCTTTGTTTCTATTTTAAATTGGTAAAACCTCTAGTATTATTTTACTCATCATAAAATTATAATTCAAAATATTTTGAAAATATATGATAATATTAAAATAAATAAAAAACAATATTTTGCTAAGAGACTGTTTAATCACACGTCAATTTTTTTAATTTTTTATTTTATGAAAAATAATAAAATTTTTGTTTAGTTATAAATTTTTTTAGCTATTAACATTCATGTGATTATACTTCTTAGCAATAACAAATACAACTCATAATTGTAGAAAATAAACTTGTTTTGTTTCCTAAATGGTTTTTCTAACAAATTATGAAATATTATTCTAGAAACTAATTATTAATAATCCTCATATATATATATAATTGAAATATTTAAATTTCATATAATAATAACAATAACTATCTGATTTAGAAACTAATTATTAATAATCCTCAAATAATTAAAAGTACGTATTTTATGTTTATTTAATTATTTATTAATATATATTTAATGAATCTATTGCTAAAACTTATAATAAAATATTTTATATAATTAAAATTAATAACATTACTTAATTCATTATTATAACAATAAATTTATCACATATTTTATAATTATTAATAATACGAAAGTGAAATAATTTATATTTTATTAAGAAATTCAAATTCAATAAAAGATAAACCAAATAGTTATTGTTATTATTATATGAAAATTAAATATTTCACTTTATATATATATATATATATATAAATAAATAATTTTACACACACACACACATATATATATACACATATATATATTAGACTATGCTACTCTTTTATGTGGATCATTATTATTGGTAGCATTTCTAGTAATTACATTTCGAAAATTCATAATTTTTTTTTATAAAAGCACGAATTTATTAAATGATTCATTTTCCTTTAATAAATTATGTTTATATTAATTAATTATGCTTATATTAAAGGGCTGTGAGATTTGACATTTTACCTTGACATATACATAGTTTTTTTTATATCAATCTTCTATTTTTTTAACTAAAATTCTTCCAAGAATTCCGAACCTATTCTTTAAAAAAAAATGTAAAGTACTTTTGTGTTTACAAGCCAAAGTTTTAACACAAGAAAGTCGAAGTATATATATAAATAACAATAAATATCTTATTTATCTTTTATTGAATTTTAATTTGTTACTAAAATATAAATTATTTAACTTTCATCTTATTAATAATTATAAAATATGTGATAAATTTATTGTTATAATAATGAATTAAGTAATGATATTAATTTAATTTATATAAAATATTTTATGATAAGTTTTAGCAATAGATTCATTAAATATATATTAATAAATAATTAAACAAACTTTAAAATACATAGTTTTAATTATTTGAAATTTTTCATGTTTAACTAAAAATATTGTTTTTTGAAAACAAAATTTATATTTTCCATTGTAAAATAATAAAAATTCAATTTATTTTATTAAAATATATTTATTTTAAACTTTTGAAAATATTTTAAGAGAAAAACAAAAGGTAAAAATTTTTTAGTTTTTAATAAATTATTAAAAATAAATTAAAAATTAAAAATTTATCTTGTATTTAAGAGAAATACAAGATATTTTAAACTTTAAAATATTTTAAGAGAAAAAAAATAAAAACTTATTTTAATTTATCTTGCATGTTTCAATCATTGCACATTTATATATGGGGAAACAACATAAATCTTTTTATAATTAAGAGAAAATTTGAAAAAAATTATAGGAAATTTTCTTGATTATCAAAACACTTTTTTGAAAACTTTTTAATATTTGAAAATGCTTAGAGGGTTAACAATTAAGTCACTGTTTAGTAGTACACTATTCATTGACTAAAACACTATTCATCGACTTGTAAGATGGTTATGAGTAGCTGGTAGTCTTTTTAAAAAATTATCGAGAAGTGACTTTCTATTTGGTTAAGTTCCTGATTAGCTGGTATTTCAACCAATTATTGTTCAATTAGGCAAAAGTCGTAAGTAGCTAGTTAAATATGCACATAAACTAGCTGTTGTTATGTGTTTAATAACTATTGAAATTATTTTTTATATATAGAGCACAAACGAGACGTACATTTTTTTTCCATACTAGGGAATAATCAAGAGATTAGATAAAGTACTATTTGAGTATACATATGCATTACATAAATTGTATTGAGCTTTAATTCAATTGCGCGACTAAGAAAAGGATATGTTGATTTATATGATTTTAAAATTATTGAATTTGGACAAGACTACGTACTAGTAATAAAATAAGACAATCGAAAATGTTTCTCTTCTTTGTTGATAAAGAAAATTTTAATATATATAAGGTTCTTCGTTATTCATTTAAAGAGGAAAATAATAAATTAGTTTAAATAAAAATCATTTGGATGTAACTACTATAGATTAGTTTTTTTTTGTTTTTATCCTTTTTTCTTGTTTCTTTTGTAACTATATTATATGAGTTTGTGATAACCGTTCGTTAAAATATGTAATTCTTTCTCTAATTTTTAAATAAATCAAAAAGCGAACACATAAATTAGCCCCTACATATGTCATTTGAGAATGAATAAAATCATATGTGAAGTACTGATGCTTTTTTTTTTTCTTAGTAAAGGTGGGCCACACCACCATCAATTTTTATTAATAAATGGGAAATTAAAGACCTCATAATAAGTACAAGATCATCATAAATTTGATCAAAGCTAATGTCATAATTAAATCCTTATAGACAAGCAAAACGACCAAATAGTAGCTAAATACAAGGATAAAACGGCACCACAATGCCATTAAAATAAATCAATTAAACGGCAGAGGAGGCGTATATCCTAAGTGATGAAACGGCAACATAAGCAAAAGCAGGAGCCAAGAGGCGTGGACCCAGGAAGAATAAGCCAATACGATAGCATATGGGCATCGCCAA
>JAOSBN010000003.1:9712824-9731872 GCA_027563595.1 Erythroxylum suave
ATTAAAATATTATTATTCATTAATTAAAATATAACTATTCATTAATTAAAATATAACTATTCATTAATTAAAATATTAATTAATTAAAATATAATTGTTAATTAATTAAAATATTTTAATTAATTAATTATTATGATTATTTAATTACATTACATTATATTTAATTAAATTATATTTTGCTTTAGGTTTTGAAGGGAGGACATTTATGACATTTCACCTTTGTCTTTTAGTTCTGTCTCTGTCTCTGCATTTTTGTACCACAGTCATGAAAGTCACAAAAAATTATTGTCTCTGTCTCTGGAGTCGAGACAAAATTAGGTGGAGATAGCAAGCGAACACTACAAGGGATAGGACTTTTGTGTCTCTGTCATCTGTCCCCACCCATGGGGACAGCAACCAAACATTACGTAAGAGTTCATGTTTAGACAGCAATCCGAGCACGCATGGCGTCATCTGGCAGGAAGTTCTTATCTTGAATACTTCATCTTTCAGTACTGTCTTATGGACTAATGGATTATGAAAGGCTACTCTGATTATAAAATGAGAGAACTATAAATTAAAATTGTTAACTTTCAACGTAGAAGCTATTTTTCAAGAAAAGAAAAACTTTCAACGTAGAAGCCTCAATGGTGGTGCTGTGGAGAAACTCGATACACACACTGGAAACAAAGATTTCTTTCATTTACGTGTGGTTTGAAGTGCCTGGAATGCTCGGGGACAAACAACCCTCTAAAGTCAAATTCCATTTCCAAATATCTGAAGCCTCATTTTAGTCAGTATAATCAATAAACAGCCGCAGGAGTCATATTTCATTTTCACTCATTCCAATCCTCAGTTTTTCCTTCTTTCCAATAAGATGTAGATGGTCTGAAATGTTAGGTACTGTCAATTTTCCTCCGCTAGTATCTTTTAAGACGCGTTGCAATTTCCTTGCAACTTTTTAATGTGAACTTGAGGAAGCAAATGTCGCGGAACAATATGCGTATGAAGCTTCACGCAACAAGGACAAGTCCTGCGCAGAAAGTTGGAAATTTTCAAATATTTGAACGTCAACCTTCCTCTTTAGCTTTTTCAGCTACTTTAACATGTCCTGGACACATATTCTTCAAGATGTCTCAACCCTCATCGCTTTCAGGCCACCCCACCTTCCACTAACATTTACTGCTTACGCAAACTCCAACCTTGATATCTCCAACGTTGATTGAATACCTCCAAGAGAAAATAGAATTGCCTACATTTCCGTCGTCCTCTCTTTCTATTTGTCCAAAACAGAATCACGATTTCTGCTCTTTTTTTTTAAGTTAAAAATATATTGATAAATAAAGAATAAGGAAACTGAAGTTTTTTACAAGGAAACAGGATTCTCTGTCCAATTTTATGGTATTTTATTCTGTCACATGAATCTCAACCATTTATTTATGTGGATCCCGTGCGGGGCCTGCATAAATAAATGCGGGACCCGCATAAATGAATGGCTGAGATTCATGGGACAGAATAAGACACTATAAAATTGGACAGAAGATCTGGACTCCTTTACAAGCTACTGAGAGTAACCAACATTTCTAAATGAGCTAAAAACGTCGTCTGGTATGCATGGTTAAAACGACTTCGTGGAAGTGAAAGATTAAAAACATGAAGATGCCTTTTTAGGGTGAATCACCAACACCCATTCGAATACTTATCCAGAAGCTTACGAATTAGGCTAGATCACTCAGTCGCAGCTGTCACACCTACCTCGATCTTTAGATAGTTGTTCAAGGTTAGGGATTAGGTATTGTTTGCTTCGTCCGCGACTTTTTCTTGATCGAATATCATCTCTTTTTAGATATCTAAAGGGATACTTCTCTACCACACATTCGCACTAGACTAGCGATTTAGTTCTTATGTCGATGCTGTCAGTCGACGACAAAGGGCTACAGGGACAAGGAAATTCATCCTTGAAGGTAAGATCTTGCTTCAACCCCATTTATACACCTATTCGTGTTCTTTTAAATAGTTGAAAAATCGTATGAAAAGCATACACTAACTCTTTCCTATCTCCGATGTGGGTGTTTCCTGGTTCCTCTATGAGGGAGCCGCACGTACGGGCAGCAATCCACAGGATTAGGTTTCTTGCTGCAAGCACAGCATCTTTAGCTATGGTAGCCTGGAAATAGGTACTAACCTTTAACCCTCTTTTAGAATCCCTACAAGATGATATTAATTAATTCTAAATGATAATGCTAGATTAGGGCATAAATCCGAATTTCTCGTTGAACTAAGAATTTGCTCTCTGATTCTACTAATCATAGAGCTTAAAACCTTCTCCCTTGTGCATGCTTTTGATTGGAATCTCCTGTAATATCTTTTTCGCCAAATCTCCTTAATGGAGGAGGTGAGAGAGATAATATATATATATATATATGCTCATTCTGTATAGAAGGTCGGGTCAGCCTCATAAGCCATTCCATGGCTTCAGTGAAGGTTGTACCTGAGGTAGTTACAAGATTTAAAACCTTAATCTACTCCTATAAGGGCTGTGAGAAGGGACATTCAAAGAAGAGATGACCCCTTGTTTCTGGTTCTCTCTCACATAGCATACATTCCGAATAGGTAGACATAAAATGTAACCTATCTGTAGTGCTTAATCTATTCATAACAGTGAGTCATAATTGAATAGAGGAACTTGGCATAAGTGACTTATGCCATAAAATAGGAAACCACTCTTGTCTTGAGCTGTTGCGATTTTGCCATTTCTTAAATTTTGGAATGCTGAAGGTGTTAGGAGGAAGGTTGAGGCAATAAAAATAGTCCTCCTGTTGTTGATTTAGATGATATCTAAGTAACAGAAATTATAGCTCAGCAGGAACATGCCATTGACCACTTTGTAGGATAGAATTGACCTTCGCTTTTAGAGGAACATCATTCCATATCTGGAGTGCCCCAGGATGTCTAATTAGGGGACCTTGCCCTGTCCAGCTCGTCAACACCATATATAAGCCCTATCTCCATTCCCAATCTTTCATGAAACTAGGAGTTTAAGCAAAGGTCTAAGTTTCAATAGTTGACATAATGGCCAAGAGAATGAGGGTCTAATAGGGATAGACCAAATGCTCGAGCCTTTTAGGATATGGCAGTGAACCCAACAGATCCATAGGGAATTTTCTCTATGAGAATATTCCAGAGATTCTTGATCAAGGTTGCCGTATTAAAGGAAGCAATTGAAATTAGTCCTAATCCTCCCATCCTCTTTCCTTCTGCAAACATCCTGCCATTTAACCTTAGCAAGATGACTATTTGATTTCAGGTTCCCCCATAAGAATCTTCGGAAAAGCTTCTCAATTGATTTTATGTCCCCTTTAGCTAGAGAAATATTAAAGGACCAGTAAATATCTGGGGAATTCAACACTGTTTTTATAAGTTGTAGCCCTCCAATAAAGAGCACTCGGTTAGGCCATATTCTTAATCTTTTCTGTATCTTCTCAATCAAAGGTTGACATTCTGAGAATTGAATTCTTTTGATAGTTATGGGAAGTCCTAAATAGGTTAATGGGGTAGGTTTCGTGGTCATACCAGTAAGTTGAGAGATTCTATTTTCCATGGAATTTTCCCTTATAGCTAAAACATACTGACTTTTAGAGAAGTTAATCTCCAGCCTTGAGAGGTCCCTAAATTCATACAAGGAAGACATAAGAAGCTCTATAGATTGTCCATGAGCCTTAGAGAATAATAGTAACTCATTCGTAAAACACAGATTGATCAACCCTACATTCTTGTAATTAGAATGATATTTAAAAGACCTACTGTTGCCCACCTTCTTTTGGATTAACTGACTGTGCATTTCCATGCATATAATAAAGAGGTAAGGGAAGATAGGATCTCCTTGTCTTAGCCCTCTTAGACCCCTAAAAGAATCCATTGGAGAACCATTAACAAGAATAGAATAAGTAGGAGTGGTTATGCTTCCTGTAATCCAATTAATAAAAACCCCAGGGAACCCTATAAGCCTTAGAGTCCGTAAGATAAAATCTCATTCCACCTGATTGAAGGCTTTTTTTGAAATAAACCTTTATGGTACAATTTGGAGGGTTGTTTTTCCTTTGGTATCCTTTCATCAATTCTTAAACCATGGAATAATTGTCACCAATTCTTCTCCTATATAGGAAAGCACTCTAATTATCTATAATAAATAGATCTAATACCAATTTCAGTCTATTTGCTAAAATTTTGGAAATAATCTTATAGATGAAGTAGGTACATGCAATAGACCTGTAGTCATTCAAAGTAGAGGAGCAAAGGTTTTTAGGAATCAAACAAATGTGCATTTTGTTTATCTCCTTCAGTAGGATCTTGTTAGATAAGAATTCCAGTATAGCCTCTTTGATCATAGGTCCAGTATCTTGCCAGGTTTTTTGAAAAGAGAAACCACTAAAGCCATCAAGATCAGATGACTTATTCGGATGCATATGAAAAATCACCTTTTCAATTTCCTTATCATCCATTGGTTTAATGAGAGCATCTGCTTGCTCCTGAGAGATTTTTTTCTGAATAAAAGAATCAAAAGAGTTTAGATTAGAAAGGGGCCGAGAGTAGTCATAGAAACCCCTGAAACATCGCTCAGCTTCCTTGAGAAGGTGCTCTGATTTAGAAATCTCCTCCCCATTCTGTAACGTAAGGGAGCATATCTATTAGCATTCTTTCTGGCTAAAACCGAATTGAAAAAGAACTTGTACACCTTTAACCATTGTTTAGCCAATTAACTTTGCCCGTTGC
This sequence comes from Erythroxylum suave, assembly GCA_027563595.1. Lineage (NCBI taxonomy): Eukaryota > Viridiplantae > Streptophyta > Magnoliopsida > Malpighiales > Erythroxylaceae > Erythroxylum > Erythroxylum suave. Next base: position 9,717,577 of record JAOSBN010000003.1, read on the forward strand.
TCCATTAAGATATCGTGATTATTAGCTTTAGAGAGATAAGACATCAATAGGGACTTTTCAGTTGTCAATAGCCTGGCATTAGTCAGATCTGAATCAAATTGCTGCTGAATCCTAGTCAGTTCCTCTCTAGCTAAGGTAACTGCTTGTTGAGTGGAGCAAGATCTCCTACTCATTAAGGATTTCATCTCACCTTTTATAACTTTCAGCTTCTGGACAAATATAAATTGTTTAGTACTGTCAACCATAGCTCCCCACCCTTTATGCAATGCATCAGTAAAACCCTCATCATCAATCAATAGGTTATTAAACTTAAATGGCCCTCTGTGATTCTGGCAGTGAGGTAAGTTTTCAATTTGTATAGGTGAGTGATCTAAGAATAAAGGGTCTATAAAAGAAGTTATGCTATTCGGAAACTATGTTATCCACTCCTTATTCACCATAGTCCGATCCTTTTTTTTCTTAAAGCCCATCTTCCGTACTGTTTATTACTCCAAGTATAGAAGTGTCCCTGAGCCTTTAGATCAAAGATTCTTAACTGCCCCATGCAATCATGGACATCAGTTGAGAAAGTACTCAGACTAAAGTTACCATCTACTTCCATTCTATATAATGTGGAATTAAAATCTCCGCATAATAGCCATGCTCTATTTACCGTATTCTAGAACTGGATTAAGCTCGCCCATAGTTGTTTTCTTTGAAAAACATGATTTGAATCGTAGATAAAATAGATAAAGATGTCGGTATTTACCTAAATAAGATTACATTTCAAGTGTATGACTTGCGTCATTGTAGCAAAGACTTGAACTTTCACCAAAGAAGGGTCATATCCAATAATAATTCTCCCATAACTATAAGCTTGATGATTAGAGATAAAAGACCACTTTAAACCCAATTTATTCAGTAGCTTAAGGTTTTTCATATCTAATATTAGTTTCCAAAATACCAAAAATCCATGGTTATATGTAACTAACAAAATCCCTTAAAGTTGAACGCTTTTTAAAGGAGTTAATCCCTCGCACATTCCATGCTAAAATCTTCATAATCTAAGCAAAATTGGTTTTGGAGTCCTTTCTTTTGCTCCTATTGGCTTTTTTCTTAACAATTGCCAGAAATTCACCAATAGTTGGATCCTCCTCCTTCTTATCCGAAGTAGTACCAGTGCTATCATTTAAAGCAGAACCGATTGGGTTATCCCCAAGATTAGCTATATAATCAGACAAAATTTGCTCCTGATTAGGACTAGCCATAGTATTCTCCTCCCCAGTGCCTTCAGCTTTGGTTTTCGCTAAATCTCCTTCCCCTAAATCACATTTTCCCCCTTTGCCCTCATCTACATCTATTAGCCTCGGTTTTCCACCTTCTAATTTGTTATTCCCTAAATCATCCTCAGGTATAGGCACAATTTCTATTTTCTTATTCTATCCATCTTCAGGACTTATGAGTGCAACACCCATCAATTCCTCATAGTCCCCTCTAGAAAAAATCTTACCTGTAGGCTTTCATATTTTACCTTGAGCTGAAAGGGACAACTTCAATTGATATTTAACTAGCACATTATCCTCATATAAAAAGCCATCAAGCCCCAATTGCATAATAGGAATAGATTCCAAAAGGTTGAAAATGTCCATGTTAATATACATTGGGGCATGCCCCAACTGCTTTCTAGTTGCTGTATTTTCATCCAAACATAGGGGATTACCAAGAAAACTAACAATTATACCCTAGCCTTTAGTTGTCTAATATTCAAAAGGAATATTAAAGAGGTTTACCCACATAGGCACTAGTCTCCTTTCTCAACAATTAATATCGAATCCTGACTGCCATGGCTGCAAAAATAGTGAATAATTTGCAACATGTCATGGGCCTTCTTCTACTACTTTTGATGCTTGTAATTTGGAGGTAAAAGTGAATAGAATGTATCTGTCCTTAACTATTACTACTTCCTCAAAACCTTTGTTTTTCCAGGCTGATTTTGCCCACCGTAGGATAACGAGAAAAGTCGGTCTTTTATCCGAAAAAACCAATCAAGAAATTTTCTCAAGATTTTACCCCTTTCTGTATTGTTTCTTAGCCTGGAAACATAATAGAGAGACCACTTTCTGTCTTGAGAGCGTAGAAGTGCAGAGCCAAATCTGCAGAACCACCTCCCACCACTTACTTCCAGGTTCTCCGCTCAATGGGTAGGTTGGCAGGTTTCAGGGGGTGAAAGGTAGTGTTTGCTAAGTGGGGCAGGGAGTTGTCTGGGAAAGAAATTTGAGATGGGGCAATCAGGGGTTCTTTCCTTGTTCCTATAAGGAACAGGGAATAAGAGGATGAGGATAAAGAGGTAAAATCCTCCCTATCAAAACCTAGTTTTGGGACAAAGGACGAGTTTTGCGGTGAAAGCGTTTTAGAAAAGGGGGTAATCAAATTCTAAATAAGGAAAGGAGAATACGTGGGAGAGAGGGTTTACCACTGAAGGGTAAAAAGATACAAAATTCGCTAAAGATTACTTCTTTCTCGCGAATTGGATTCGAACCGACCAATAAAAGGAAAGGCGAACAACCATTCCCTTCCCTAGGCCAAAGAAAGTCAGAAAGGGTAAGTAAAAAGTCGAATATACCCTTGTGGCTGGTGAAGATGTTCTAATATGGATTTAGAAGGCAAGTGGGAGGGAGGGGTAAGGTAAAAGGAAGGAAATGATAGAGAGGATGACCAAGTAAAGAAAGGGAACGGGCAGTGGAAAAAGGAGAAAAGGCAATAATCGTGAGCTAAAGGTTAGAAAGAAGGCAAAACATATCTCTCTAACCCATTGTGAGATAGGATCCATTTCTTCATTAAAAAAAACCAAAAAATGTTATCTTATATTTCCCTTTGTCAAAAGGAAACGTACGATCATGACACTTTGCTATTCTTGAATAAGTAAATAGAAGAAACCCACATGGGCGTGGGGTAGAAGTTAGGAGACCCCAGGAACCACTTTAATGTTATCTTCTATGGGTAGCAATCACCAACTTGCTTTGGTTCATTGTTTAGAATGTTAATTAAATCTCTTCATATTTGTCATCAAAGAGTCTCTCCAACGACCAGGACAGCAAAGGAGAATCTTTTGGTGAAGGGTAAGTGAGTGGCAAGCTTTCTCTTGACCATCGAAAAAGATCAGTTCCCTCCTTAGCCAACGGTTAGCTTCCACCATTTATTATATCTTCAATTTTCATGTCACAACGTTCCGCATTTATGTTATTTGGCACGCTCCAGATATGGCAAAGTTGTCAAGAGGAGCAAATTGATTGTCATACCATTAACTATTTATTGATTCTCAGTGGTCCCCAGCCGTTTTCCAATCATAATTGCTATCACTTCTCCTCAGTAATAAGATCAAAAATCAAACCCATCCACTACCAGTTCTCTTGTAGCTGCAAGCCTGCTAGCAGGATTTGGAAGCATATCTGGTCAAAAGGAAAATCATCAATCACCACTTAGCCATGGCCCATGACTCACATCATAGAAGAGAAGATGCAAAACAACCGAAACTATGAAACTATGTATAGATTACGCGATAAATGAGGCAGACATAAACATAGAAGCAAATATCGTGTCTCGTCACTCCTGCTTTATGCAGGTCTATCTAATCTTTCCTAGAAAAATCTAGACTAGCATGTCATTATCAGATGCGTTCAATCTGCAAATTCAAATTCTGAAATTTGTAGATAATAAATGAAATGATCAGGTCAATGTTAATCATACTGGAGGTTGAGGAAGCGAACTAATGGATTATTCCCCTTGAGACGAAGAGGTTTTAGGTTGAAATCTTCTTCCAGTAGATATGGAATTCATTCTACCAGATTATAGATTCTGCATAAGTTATCTTGATCCTGCACTGCTTTGATTCTGTTAACTTGTAATGTATCAATCTCCGACATCACTATTATCTCTCAGGAGCGGATCCAACTTAAAATCTAACGAACTATTTTCCTCTGACGATTCTGATGCAACTTAAAACCGAAATTCTTATGACGGGGAAAAACAAAGGAAAAGGCTAAAGAGGTCCTCACATCGGCATTCAAATATACCTCTTCAGATCATAAATTCACTTCTCCGTCATCTGCAAGACTGATTAATTTAATTCGTTGTTGAATCTGCAATAGAAACATCAAACAATTATTTCAAATAAAGCCAACAATCAAAAGTCAAAACTAATCAAGCGAAACAAAGAATGATAATTAAGCAAATGCAACCAAGAACGTCAAGAAGCCAGTTGACGAATCTCCTTCCATCAGAAAGGCGTTAAAAAAAAGAGAAAAGAAAAAAGTTTAAGTGAAAATGGAGTTGACGATGGAGGACAAGCACACACAGATGGAGCAAACTATATCCAACAACAAGCCCATAGGGTACCAGCGAGAGAATCTCAAGGATAACTAACAAAACGTCGAATGCAACAAATGGGAACATTGCAGAAGATAGCATAGGCATAATCTTCTAATCCATCCATGTATTGGAAAACAATCCCACAACAAGATTATACAACTCACCCTCAAAAACATTCTTTGGGACGAAATCCAAATACAAACTGGACTGAAATATTCATTAATTTTGCCCACGGACTAAAAAACCAATTCTTCTTAACGATCTTACAGTCCCCAATTACATCAAATAGCTGCTAACTCCTTTTTTCCCCGTTAACATATACGTTCTTTTCTTCTTAAAAACCCCTTTTGGTATTTATAATAACTTCGTTCACAGTTCTCAGTTCAGTACGGGCACTGTTATTGCCAATAATTCCCATTGTGAACAAGGTAGACATGAGCTGGGTTACCGTGAACATGGTAACCATAGCGAGGAACCCTCTTCACCGGATAGGGCACAGGGGGCCTGGAAATCTGACGGTGGCACCTCGGAGTAGAGGTTGCCGGAACCAGACCACTCTGTCCGTTAGAGGACGATGAGGAGGAGGAGGAGGACGACGACGACGACGAAGACGTGTGGGAGAAGCGAACAGGCGACGAAGGTGGGAGAGTGGAAGAAGGAGATACTTTTTTGGGTGACGATAAAAAAGCTCTAATCTTTAAAGACCCCTTTGGCGTCACCGCCTGATCGTACTCTTCGATGAGATTAGCTAGATCCTCATCGGAGGTGATTGACACCAGAGCGTCTAAGTCCTCAGTTGGCAACTGACAACGGAGAGTCACCGATGACCCACACAACTCTCCCAGCTTCAACAACAACTCTGTAAGAACACCAGACACCACAAAACCCCACCTCCAAATCAACAATAGTTTCATTTTTGTAACATCATTTTACACATAAAATAAACGGAAGTCCGAATATTTTCCACACTATCACACAAAATAAGGAAATCGCAGACGAGAAAAGCGAAAAACACACAAATAGGCAACACATAAAGGAACAGTAGCTAACCGGAGAAGGAAACGGAGCGGTCAACGGCGAGCACACGAGTGTCGCCGCCATGATAACGGAGCTTCCCGTCAGTATAACGGGGGACAATCTTCCCACCGTAGCTGCAGAGGAATTTGACGGTGGTGGTGGTTGTTGCAGCGGGCTTGGTGGTGTCAAGTGAAGGCCCGACCATGCTTTTCTGGGTTTTGAATAGGACTGAAATGGGGTCCAGTTAATTAGATGAGAGGAAGACTGAGGAGAGCTTGGAAGAAGATTCGAACTATGGAGTTGCTTCTTCAAGCCTGTGTATGGAACTCTTCTTTTCCTATTTATAGACTTTTCTCTTTCAATTTTATCTTTTTCTAAATTATTTTTTTCCCCTTTGGGAACCGGGACAGCAGGTGAACGAGGTGGAGGGGTTGTGGTCAGAGTCAGATGACATCAGTCAAGAATCTCGGAGAAAGTGGGTCCGTGGTAATTAAACTACTAAATTTTAAAAAAATTTAATAATATACAATTTTATCTTTAATAAATAAAGAAATTATTTTCAAAATCGTTACAATGAAAATCAAAGTTATGAATATCGTACCAGATTTGGTACTAGATTGAGTTTTGAAATAAAACTGTACCGGTATCGGTCGATACTGAATATCATTCCGGATAATTTTTTAAATTTATGAAATAATCCCTAAAATTTTTAAAATTTGCAAAATAGTCTATATTGGTATATTGTATAGTTATATTGTATACTTTATTAGTTTATTGTTTACATCAACCATATTTTCAAAAATCTTAATAATAAATAATAATGACAACTAATATGAAATAAAAATAATTTTTAAATATTTTACATATAAATAATAACCACAATTAATATAAACAAAGACAATTATCATCATACAATTATAAAATTAAGAATAATAAAAAGTATTTAAAATATTACACAATACAATTTCATCATTTTAATAAATAATATTACATCAAAAGATTCAAAAACATCCAATAAAAAGAACAATAAATATTAGAAAAATAGTTAATGACGAAGAAACAATCAATTTCAATTTTCATTATATAATAAATAATAATTATATCAAAACATATAATAAAAAAATAATAAATTTCTTTAACTCTCAAATTATTATAATTTATAACAAGAGTTTGTGATAAGAAAACAACCAAGTAGAATTAAAACATGAAATAAAAACATATGTTATTTAATTTATTATCAATTAAATATATTATATATTTGAATAATTAAAATTAGTTATTACTAAAATTATAAATATCTAAATTTAATTTATAAAATTAATTAATTTAATAATTATAATTAAATTTAAAAATATTTTTAAATTATATTATATATATTTCAAAATTTTTTGATTTAATAACTAAAAATATATAAAATAAGTATTGGTTTATAAATAATAATTTTTAAATTATTTATTTTTAAAAATTAAATATCTTTATTAATACTTTATTAATAAATATGATATAAAATATTAAAATAAATTAATTTTAATTTTAATTTAATGTATAATTATTATTAGTAATAAAATATTTATTTTATTTCAAAATTAAAAATTAAAAATTATAATAAAGGTTAAACTAAAAAACAAATTAACAAATATTTGAAAAAAAGAAAGGGGGGAAGGGGGGAAGACGTGGACAAGAGGTTTAAAATTTTTAAAAAAATTTTGTTTTTTAAATTAAAATTTGAAGATTTTACAACTTAGTCTCTATATTTTTTAAAATTTTTGGTACCGTCCGGTATTTAATCGATAGTTACAATACCGGTTCGTACTGCCGGTACCGACCAGTATGTAAACCCGGTACTAAAATTTATATTTTGGCACTGTTTTTCGACCGGTACGATATATACCGTCCAGCACCAACCAGTATATTACGAAACTCAAAACACTGATTAAGACTGTTAAGTTACGATAATGTTCTTTTCTAGCCTACTGGCACTTAGTAATTTATTTATCAATTTTGAGAATATGAACTCCCATTTGTGTTTGCTTTATTGATAAGAACTCACAACCAAAATTTATCTAAATCGAAGCCAAGTTTTTCTACACCAAATAAAAAGGAACGGTCAATGGTTAAGAGAAGTACCAAAATTCTACAGAAGTCCTTTCGTTCACACTTGAAAGACCTTGAATCACTAAAAGACTCGAGGAGGTAATATTCGCAACGGTCTGTACCTAGAATGATCCAACTTTAACATTATCAATCACAAGGGGGTTGTGTGGTCCAGACCTCACCTTCCACTCTGAACAACAATAGAACATGTCATGCCAAGTCTTCATGGCCATGGGTTCCGCTTCCACTCCCATCAGCTTGCTTGCTTTCTTTCTTGGGGTGACTCGCCTGGGTCCCCCTTACTCCATAACGGACGTAACGATACAATTGAAGGATAGATATATTCCCAACACATTTCTAAATTATTATTTACTTTGGGCGAACCCTTTGCTAATGAAAATCAGTTCCTCTTCATATTCGAGCATTTTAAGTGCATATAGGAACTTGAACTCCAAATCCAACGTATAAAACCCAAAACTAAAAAGTCATAAGTTTTTTTAAATTTTGAATAATTTATTAATTGAAGTATAAGTTTGATTTAAATGAAGAATTCAAATCTATAGGAAAGTGTAAAGTAAAACAAATTATGCCTTAATATTAGCTTTAAAATATTTCATACGCTCAACAGCTAAAAACTCGAGAATATCCCCATGCAGGTTGAGCCAATCTGAAGAGGTAATTCCTGCATTCAATACTTTCTTACTCCTTGTTTATACAGAGGATTAGATGGAGCCACTGTCTGGTCCCCTGTCCGTTGAAGTGTCCACGCGTTCTCTTCGGGCTCAAACTTGAGATTACCAAGACAAACGACGGCAGGTTAAGGTGCGGAATATCCTAAAAGCACCTTTGAATTTCCAGAGGATTTCTGAGCCAGGCACCTCCCATCTCCATGCTTGTGGGAGATGAGATCACAATTTCTTTGAAGTTAATGGAAACACTCGTCTTTCCCACAATTATTCCTTTCCTTTTCCTTTTTCAATAACAAAGGTGCAAAAATCCCTTTACTCCATACACTTCTAATTCATAGAAAGATGTAGATATTGATTTCTGTGTGTCATTAAGGTCAAACCTAGTAATTGTCAAAGTCCCGCGACAAGTTCTCCCTTCCTCATATAAAAATGCACCACGCTTGACATATACCTATAGCGAAAAAATGTTCTATGGAATAAGCATACATGAACAACAAAAGATGTTCTTATCATGACCACCTAATTTGCTAATTATCCAGCTTTCAATGTGGACATTATTATTATCCTTCCTATTTAATTTGGTCATAGAAGGACAATTATAATTCAGCTGACGGTTGTAGACATTCAAGGTTCCATTAGTCCTCCCACCAAACGTCAATAAACAAAGCACCGTATTATATCGGAACATGGAATGCAACAATACCACTTAACAATTACAGGTTGTAAACACGTTAACGTCACTAATCAAATCTCATGCTTGACCAAACTGCACTTGAAAACGTGACGTTAATATCAACTTGGTCGTAATATACATAAATGTCAAGCACTAAACTCTTGGCTGCTTTTTAAGGATAAGTTTTGGGAGCCTAAGCATAAGCAAAGGCTAAAGTATCCACTGATCATCTCTAGTCACTATCATGGATTATGTCATGCAAGAATGATAGCACCAAACAAGGTAGGCCATGTTGGAGATGCCAATTGGGTCATACTTTTCTCTCATAGCTGCACATCCCAAGCACCGAAATTGCTGTTTTTTCGCGTGAATTTTCGAAAGGTGCTGAGTATATCCACCTTTATCTTCTTATCCTCTTGATAAGGATCATGCACTTTGCTTGGTTCATCGGAATACATATGGCCACCTTTTTCCTTTTTTATTCATAAGGTTGTACTCAAAAAGCGATAGTTGGCAAATTAGTTTGAGTACAACCTAATTCATTTATATATATATATATATAGGTTTAATAATTTATAAATTATATATTTTAAATAACTTATTTAAATTTGAATATAATTAAATTATAATTTCCCTTATTACATTTTATATCTACAATATTTTAAATTTAAAAAATATTATGAGATTTTGTTCTACAAATTTATCCACCTCTTAGGACATTCCGTTATTTTGAATTTTGTATTAAGAAAGTATAGAATCAACTCCATCACCCGTTCCATTTTCTTTGGACTTCTATGGTCACTTCCTTTTATATAATGTTTTTGTAGGTGTATTACACACAAAATATTTAAAATAATACTTTATCCTACTTCATTTTCCAACAATAATATACAAGAATATATTAGACAAAACATTTTATTTTTGAAATTAAAATAATGCATTTCCAAATAAGGTATTGTATGTACTTTACAAAATATTACAAGAGGACTAATTGATTTAAAAAAACAAAATAATGAGATTTTAGAAGATAAGCTTCTAATTTGCTTTGTTGCCAAATTAGGAAATTTTGAATTGGTACATGGTTCTAGAACTAGACTAGATTGCACCATCTCTTGTAGGTTGTAGGTAGAAAGGGATGTATATGATGCTATTGTGAACCTTTTTGAGGGTCTTTAGTCCAAATGATTTTGTCATGTTTACTCTAATTTAGGAAGTAATTAGCAAAACTAGGCAACAAGCGTGCAACAGCTCTTGAAGGATAAAAACATTGGTTATCTTTGATTACCACACTTATTTTTGTATTGATGGGCAATATGAGTTGGATAGATTTGTTGGAGGGTTGGAGAAAAAAGGGTCTTGGATATGCCCAATTATCAAATCAAAAGCTAATATGATCACCATTACCTACTATATGTTTTACCTTTCTCCCAACAACTTCCCTTAGGCTTAGGAGGAACCTAGTGGTTTGAGAGGACTTAGAATAAGGTTTTATTGACCAAAAATTTGCTTCTTTGATGTACTCCTCATGCATCTATCTCACCCATAGGTTTCTTTATCATTGTATTATCCCTAAATTTTCTTTTTCACTAGATCAATTTGTTTGATGCTTTTAATAATTTGATTCCTTAGCCTCCTTGGATTTTAGTAAGGCATATATTCTTCCATTTGACCTTGGGAAACCCTTTTCTTCACCACTCTATAGGAAATTGCTAAATATCTTTTCAATATCTTTTGATGATTTTAGATGAGAGGGCTACATGCATGTGAGCTCCAATATATATGCATCCCATTTAAAATTGCGTTGATTAATTGTGTTCGTTCAGCATAGGATAATTTCTTTGACATTCAGCTACAAGTTTTGCTTAGAATGACATCATAAAGAAGTTTGCAATCTTCGTAAGATAGCCTATAAGCTAATATTGGTAGTCCTCGATATTGAAAAGGGTCCTAAGATTTGTACCAAAATTTGCTTTAATGGTTAGAGATTTAAAGAAATGTAAATTTGACTCTTGTTTTTGTTCATTACAAACCTTGACATTCTTTCAAAATTAGAGATGACGTTTGAGTCTGGGCCTGACTCGGCTCGACCCAACCCGAGGTCACTAAGGCCAGGCCTGGTGGGCCGGGCTCGAGCTTGAGCTATCTAGGCCCGACCAAGCCCAAGGCCAAATAAATATAACTAAAACGATGTTATTACGTGAAAAATGACACTGTCTTTATATTTTTATTAAAAATATCTAGAGCCCAGCCCGTTACCTCGGGCTCGATCAGGCATCAGGCCAAGCTTGGGCCGTAATAGAAGATCTTGGGCCCAACCCGACCTTACCTCTTTTCATTCATATTCAAAATCCTCTGTACAATTAATCAGATCCTTTATTCGCCCCATAAAGTAGTAGAAGATTGTGTGCGAATGACAAATTGAATATTTTGAACCTCTTACATTTGTAGTGGTAACTAAAAGATCCCTTTTGTGCAAGTTGGTAGGAGATCATTTTAGCTACAACCTTTATAATCAGTGCAAACAGATAAGATGATAATGAATCTCCCTGTTTCACCCATTCTTCCCTTTAAAAAACTTGAGTTGCTTCTCTATTAATCAAAATACTAAACGAAGTAATTGACAAGAATTAATTAATTTAGAGGAAAAACTAAAGACCTAGACACTGAATAGCAAGAAAGTCCACTTGATAGTATCAAAAGCTTTTGCAAAGCCTATCTTAATAAAGCAACATCTGATGTATTTGTTGGTATTGTAATCTTTATAAATACCTGAGCAAGCAATAAATTGTCTCTAATATTCCTCCCTGCAATGAAACCAGCATGTGAAATATTAATAAGGAGATTCATTAGAGGCTTTAGTCTTAAGGTCAACATTTTAGAGATAACTTTGTAAAGGAGATTGCAGCAAGAGATGGGTTTGTAATCTTAGAGATAGGGTAGGTTAGGTATTTTAAAGATAAGGCAAAGGTAAGTTTTGTTTAACTCTTTGAGGAGGTTTCCTGAATTGAAGAATTCCTTGAACAGATTACATACATGAGATTCTAAAGATGCCAAGAATTTTGGAAAAAAAACAAATTGAGTCCGTCAGGCCCAGAGATTTGTTAGGATTAAGGCTGAAGATTGCATTCCTAATTTCTAAATTGGTCATTGGGGCAGAAAGAAGATCAGTGTAGGCTTGAGTCAAGGAAGGAGAAATAAATTTTAAGAGATGAGTGAGGGAATTTGAGGTATTGGACTTGGTGCCTAGGAAATTTCTGAAATATGTATAGGCAAGATCTTTTAGCCTTTCCTGTTTAAACCATTATTTTTTAGAAGAGTCCAAAATTCTTGCAATCTTATTTAAATTTATCCTATTCTAAATGCATCTGTAGAAGAAGGAATTATTTGAATATCCTTCTTTTAGCCAATTAGTTCTAACTTTTTTCCTTAACACAGGGAGTTACAAGTTCCCAAAGCAGATTGCAATTTTTCTCTCTCTTTCTTTCTTAACTCTTGATTCATTGGATCATTTTATAGTTTTATTTGCATCACTTTTAGTTCACCTTTGTATTACTCCACTTCCTTAAAAAAATCAGTTTTAAAGTGTCCTTACGAAGTTTCTTAATTTAGATCTTCTTAGATGATCTTTGCCTTGGAAACTAATTTATAGGCTTTAAATCCTTCTATTCTGGTATTCAACCTATTTTTAATGATGGCCTCATACATTCCCATTTTAGCGAAAGTTTAAAATTTTGAAGGATGCTTTTAGTTTTTTTTCATGATGATTTATTTTGATTTCTAAGGAGGAGTGGTCGAAAATACCTGGATTATTAAAACAACCCAATGAAATAGCGAATTTTGCCATCGATTTTGAGTTTACCAAACCCCTATCTAACTTCTTCCTAATATGTTAGTACCCTTCAAGCTTATTTGACCAGGTAAATAAATTACCTCAGAAGTTAAGGTTAATTAGGCCTGATTTACTTAGAAAATTTCGAAGTTCTTTGTCCACTTCCCCCTCTGTTTCCTAGACCTTTTGCTTTATAGGAATGTACTATCTAATACAAATCTTTAAGCACCATTCATAGATCTTGGGCTACTTTGGCTATTTCTTTTATGTCTTTCTGAATATTGCTCCTTTGAAATGCAAAGTTTGCTGACTAAATAAAAGTGATTTGAATTTTTTCTTGAATTGGCTTTGCAAAAATTTCCATGTGAACGAACTGGTCAGATTTTTTGAGTTTAGTATCTGAACTTCCTTTCGCTGTAGGCTATAATTATCCATCTCAATCTATGATAAACATGATTAGTAAGAGCAATCCATTGATCTCCTATGAACCATATGTTTTTATTGAAGACTCATGTTTGATTTTTATTTCCAGCAAGCCAATTATAAAAGGATTTTTAATCCTTTTGAAGTCCCTCATTGCTTGCTATTTTCTAGAGCAGTTAAGGCCTTTTATGTTCTAGGAAATGATCATGCTTTAATAGGGCTTGTCAGGCCTTTACCGTTTTGCTTCCTACTAGATTTTCTTCTTGAGTTTTGAGCAATATTGAATTCCTTCATTTCTTATTTTGGGTTGTGGAAAAATTACCAACGAAGGAGTCTTTGGATGTGGAGTTGGAGTCTTTTGAGTTTTGTGGGGTGAAAGTCGAAACATAATGAGAAGGGGTTGAATCTTCATTAACGGAATCCTTAGCAGGTGAATTGGTTTTAAGAGCTGAAGATATAGGGGTATCTTGAGGATTTTGAGGTGGTGTTGTCTCCTGGTGATTTGCTGAAAAGCCACTAGGAGCAGTGGGATTAGATGGTAGACCTTGTTTGGGTTGTTCAAGTGATTTGGTCGATTGGGACAGAAAATCGTTATTAGGGGAAGGAATTTTCGATTTTCGTACCTTTTGGACTAGCTGGTCTAGTTTCTAAGGATAAGCTATAGAAATTTCAGTGGTAAGAGAATTTCCTTCTTCTTCTAGTTTCTGAACTGTTAGAGAGGCAGGGAGCGTTATGTTTTTATCTATTTCCACACACACCTTAACAAGACCAATTCTTTGCATTTCTACTATTTGCTCATCCAATCTAAGAGATTTCCCTGTTACACTTACCATGTAGCTCAAACCGATAGTGATCCCGTATTCCAGTGGAATATTATAAAAGCAAATATGTAAAGGTATAGTCTTTAGATAGTATTTATCTAAAAACATACCTAGACTCTATTTCCTTATAAATATTAGTTTACCTCTCTATTGCCATAAACCCATTTCCATTACCATTCTCATCCTTTTAGCACCTCTAAACTTAAAGTGATCCTCCTCTATATTAAGTATGGTTCAGTCGGGTTTGGTTGGGGCTGGGCGATGCCGCTGTGATCCATGGGTCAGTCAGCTGCGGTGATGGACGCACCTGCAAGACAGTAAAGGCTCGCCGGGAATAGATTCCCGGGAAGCCTCTCCGACGCTCAAGTCAGTCTCTTAGTGAGAGTTTTTGTCGTAGTTAGAT
>JAOSBN010000003.1:9733602-9752702 GCA_027563595.1 Erythroxylum suave
AGTTCCCTCTCGGTCATCGTCGAAGGGTCGCTCGGTGGCTTTTCAACAATTTGCCCATCCTTCCGGGCACTCGCTCCAACTTCCTCATCCCCCCTTGCTTTCTACGCTTCATTTCTGCCGGCTTCCGGCACCGTCACCATTTCCACCGCTACCTCCGACGGCCCAACAGTTTGTAAAGCACTCTCGGCGGCCGGTTCCTGATGGAGCTCCCTCAGAATCGTACTCACTTCTTCGCTAAGACCCAGGGATGCCCGCGGCGAAGGCTGGCGAGTAGGTGACGAAAAAGAAGAGGGGGAGCTAGCTTTGTTCCTAAGTCTAAGTTAGTCTCTAGGGCTAGTCGACGACATGGTTACTAAAAATGAAACTTACGGGACGAGGAAAGGAATAAGGACGTACCTAGCTTAGAGATTGAAGTCGGGAATGGAAATGGTGGTGAAAAGTGAATTCCGGTGACTGCAAGGAGAAAGATAGAGAGTGAAGAGAATGTTGCAGAACCGAATACACGAAATAGAAAGTAAAGGAAATTCATCGACCCCGAGTAGTTATCACCGAGATCAACTGAATGGGCGTATCAATCAGAGTCAGGCACGTGGAAAAATCTGAGCCGTGTGAATTAGGGTTATCAAGTGCCCCAAATGGCGCGACAGGTGAAAGGATGCCCATGACAGCTGCGCAGCAGTTGAAAAGACGCCTCGTTTCAAATATTGAAAACCTGTCAGAGGACACGCGCCGTTAGAAATGATTAGACCAAATGCCTCCACGCGCAAGGCAGCGACATTCAACCGATCAATTTTGGCACGAGCTGTCATACATTAAGCGTTGATGTCCGACCGATCGGGCCTATCACGAGCTATCATACAGACGAGCTGCACTACCATTATGTACTCCTTCGACCCTTCTCCTTGGTCAGACTCGAGGAGTAGGGGGGCTTATGGTTGGGTCGGTCGTGCTAGGCCCAAACCCAGACTCAGAATGACGCATGGGTCGATCGGCCCATCCCTTGATGATTGACCTAATTCCTGAAGGTATTAGCTATATAAATTCATTACCTCATCATGAAAAAGGTACTATTCTCTAGAAACCTAGTATTCTTTATTCACTAGCCGCCAAAACTCTCACAAAAGACTAACTTGAGCGTCGGAGGGGCCTACCGGCAGTCAACCCCCGGTGCGCCTTATTGTTTTGCAGGTATTTCTGTATCAAAGTCAACTAATCCGATGGATCCAAGCAGCAGCACCCAGCCCCATCAAAATTAGACAGAACCAAGTACAATCAAATTTTTATTAAAAAGGTTAATTAGCATAAAAATTAGAGAACTATTGAAAACTCTTAGATTTATGAGCTTTATACAAATTTTGTTTTGGGAGGCGATAGATAAATAATTTATTTTGATTTGTAACGAGGGGAAACGAAAAGAAAAGAAAAGGTTATTTTGGTGGTCAGCAGACTCAGCACGGAAGTAATCCTCTTTTTGGATAAAAGGGATCTAAAATAGATTTTGTTTTCTCTTAAATATTGACTGCTAAATTTGTGGGTGCACGACTCTGAGAGCTTCTCAGGAAGCACAAGCACCATTCATTTGAAGCCACCAAAGCTGAAGGCCAAATCACCTCTCACCTACCTGTAATCACAAAACTCGGAAAATGGTCTCCAAAAGTCTCCAATGTGCACCCTCCTCCATTCTTCCTCTACCACCACCTACTCCCTTTTTTCTGCTTCCGCCATATTCTTCCATGGACAGGAATCTTCCTGAGTAATTCCATATCCATATCTCTATTATACCGCTTCTGTTGTATTCTCTCCAAAGCATGACTTCTTCTGGCTGTCTACCTTCTGTAAGAAATGCTGTCACACCAGAAACTGTGCTGCTTCATAATCCTCACTTCTATCTAGCTAGAAAACGCTCATATGAGATCAAAAGAGAGTCCCCTGTCTTCAAACCTCGGCAGACACAAATCAAGCCTTTTCTTCCCGTTTTGAGACTCAAGAACTCTGAATATAGAAACCCTTTTGCTAGTCTGTCATCTTTTGCTGAAGCTGGAGGTGAAGAAGAGAAAAAAGAAGGAATCAAAATAGAGAAACATCAAGAAACAGTGAAAATCCATGACAATGACTTACCTGGAATGGCTCAGGCCTTCGGTATCTCTTCAAGAACGACCTCTGCTATATCCATATTCATAGTATTCGCTGCTCTTAGTCTTCCATTCTTCATGAAGTCTGTGGTTCAGAGTTTGGACATAAAGACGAAGATCTTATCATACGCAACACTCTTGTTTGGTTTCTTTATGGCTTGGAATATAGGAGCCAACGATGTGGCCAATGCCATGGGGACTAGTGTGGGTTCTGGGGCATTGACGATCCGGCAAGCGGTGTTAACTGCGGCTGTTTTGGAGTTCTCAGGAGCATTGTTGATGGGCACACATGTTACAAGTACAATGCAGAAGGGAATTCTTGTAGCTAGTGTGTTCCAAGGAAAGGACACTCTGCTCTTTGCTGGTTTGCTCTCTTCTTTGGCCGCTGCTGGTACTTGGTTGCAGGTCTACTTTACTTTGCCTCTTTTTTTATTTTTTTGCATCAATCTCTTTATTTATTAGATCTCTTTTGGAAGTCATGAATTTCTATTGAATCTTTTTGTCTTTGTTAACGACGAATAGTCAATAATTTTGCTAACGGCTCCAGATTTTTCAGCCATGTTAGAAGTGTGGAATTTCTCCAGTGAATGTGGAAAGTTTATAATTTATACGCAAATCACCAATTACACCGATACTCTATATTTTTTAATTAATGCCACTTAGAGTCGGGGATATATGCTCTTGATTGCCAGTCATCTGTTCTCTTAGGATACAGAAGATTTAACAGTTTCTCAAAATCTGCCGTTTTGTACTTGCTCCCTTTCCAATAGAGTCGTTATATAAACATCGAGTGGAGTGATGGGGTATCTAAATGCACTTGGTAGAACTTATTGGGTTGGTGCTAGAGCATATGTTGTCTGTCACTACTCATTAGTTCCAACATATGCCACACGAGAGAGAAGGAGATAACAGTAAGGGTCTATGCATGAGGTTACTGAGAGAAAGTCTTGCAAGTATCAACAAAGAAAAAGGTCTGTCATTTATTATAGTAGTTCCAATAAAAATGAGGAAAAGATCAGAGAAGTCTGTCAAAAGCTACCTCTTACTCATAACATTTTGCCAGGTATATGTAACTACGGATAATTAATCTGAAATTAACAATCCAGGGGAAACTGAAATTTCGGATATGATAGATGCCTTTACGGCCAGTAAAAGTAAAGGCTACAAGGTTTATCTTAAGCATTATAGTCCTATCTACTCTTATGGTGGTTGAACTTATTCATTTGTCTATTTTCGTGGACAGGCCGCTCTTCAATATGATTTCTGCTAATCTGTACTCTTCTTGACGTTTCTAGGTAGCATCTTATTATGGCTGGCCTGTCTCTACTACACACTGTATAGTGGGATCAATGGTTGGATTTGGTCTTGTCTATGGAGGTGCCGGTGCTGTCTTCTGGGGGTCGCTAGCAAGAGTAACATTATCGTGGGTTATCTCACCAGTAATGGGAGCACTGGTCTCCTTTCTCGTCTATAAATGCATTCGTAGGGTATGGTCTGTCTTTCAGACTTGAAGCTGTCAATCTTGAAATATACTCAAGTGTCTTGTGTGGAGAAAATTATTGGCTTGTCTGTAAGGGGGAAATTACTGAAACGCTTTCCAAAATCGTTTAAAGTGTCTAATGTTTCATCTTAATCACAAAGCTAGCTTGTTAGTCTCCAATTTCAAAACTACTGCTCTGAATATTTTCAATTGCTGCAGTTTGTGTACAGTGCTCCAAACCCGGGACAAGCTGCAGCTGCAGCTGCACCGATTTCTGTCTTTCTGGGTGTGACTGGAATATCTTTTGCAGCATTTCCTTTGAGCAAGTCCTTTCCTTTGGCCCTGGCACAGGCTCTAGCCTGTGGTGCAATTGGTGCAGTCCTTGTTAACCAAATCATCCGGAAACATCTCGGTCATTTACTTGTGAAAGCTACTACATCACAACCTCAAACAAAAGAGACTGCAATCCAGAATAAACAGATAGGCTTTCTCTCCGATTTTGCGGGGCCAAAGGGTACCCAGCTGGAGATAGTTTATGGGGTTTTTGGATATATGCAGATCCTCTCAGCCTGCTTCATGTCATTTGCCCATGGAGGTAATGATGTCTCCAATGCTATTGGTCCTTTGGCTGCTGCATTGTCTATCATTCAAGGTGGTGCCACTGGGTCAGGGGTCGTCGTTACAATTCCGAATGATATTCTTGCATGGGGTGGGTTTGGTATAATGGCCGGGCTAATGATGTGGGGGTATAGAGTGATAGCAACAATTGGGAAGAAGATAACGGAACTGACACCAACCAGAGGATTTGCAGCTGAGTTTGCTGCAGCCTCTGTGGTTCTAGTTGCATCAAAGCTGGGACTTCCGATATCTGCAACGCATACTTTGGTGGGTTCCGTTATGGGAGTAGGCTTTGCAAGAGGTCTAAAGAGTGTAAGATCAGAAACCGTGAAAGAGATAATAGCTTCATGGGTGGTTACTATCCCAGTTGGTGCAGCATTTTCAGTTTTTTACGCGTGGATCTTGACCAAGCTTTTGTCATATATATTGTGAGTATACATTTTGCAGGATGAAAATGAACAGATTGATGTATATGATTGATCAAAATCACTATGCTGCCTCTGAAAAATTTGTGGAATGATGGCGTCTTTTTGAGCTAATGTGATTTCCTTTTGAATGGAAGTCACATCCTTCGTAGGAGACAAATCAAAATGGACATTGTTCTTATCATGTTTAGTGCCCTTTGTTCTTGCATTATATTACTTAATACAAGCTGTACGTAGTATAGTTCTCAAGCCTGCCATGCAACAAGCAAACATGAGAAAAGGAAATATTGGGGATATCAATCAATCTTCTGAAACTGCTCTCTTTACAGAAATATGATGCAAATTCACGCTTTGATGGCTGTTCTAAATTCTGCAATACAGAGAGATCAATCCTGAAAGAAGCCTAACTTGTATTGCCCCTTTTTTCTGTGTTTTTCTCCTTTTACGTTTCTTATAGAACAGTTGTACAGGTTTTGAACAAGAAAACTGAATGGTTAAGGAATCACCTATCCTCGATTTAGGAACTGTGTGAGCAGGTTCTTGTAGTAGTGTTTTGCCTGAGAAAAAGAAACTGAAGCAGTAACAATTGTTGATGAACAAAAACCTTGGAAATTGGAAGAATTAGTTACAAATTCAACCTAGAAATTAGGTCCTCAGAAGAAATGGCACTTAAAAGCGCAATTACAGTCTATTATTTTGGACCATGTTCTCTGGCAAAAACCTCAGACAGCAGAAAAAGAATTGATTGGGAACTGTTAAAAATTGAGGAACAATAACTGCATGCAAGGATCAGTACCAGCATGTGTAGGCATGTCATGTCAGGTATCTAACAAGGTTCTGGAGAAAGTTCTACTACAGAAGTCAGGCTAGGCTCCCAGCCTGATCCGCGGAAAATCCTTGCCTTGGGAAGGGGCGGTACAAAAGGCTTCTTGGTTCTAACTCGCTTTTTCACTGAACATCTTGACCATCTGTCTTTGGAGGCATAAAAATCTTTTGCAGAACAAAAAGATTCATCTGACAAATCCTTGTTATCTTTCCAGGTGATATTCACATCTAACATATCATCAGCAGGTCCCTTCAATTTCTCGTCTTCCTCCTTGTGTTTATGCTTCAGTTTTCTTGCGGTGCTAGATGGAATCATAAGATACTTGAGACCAGGCAAAAGATCTTCGTTTGGCTTTAACAGGGATCCGTCGGGATCTTTGAAAACATCTGGCCGGGCAATACACATTCCTGGATACTTTTCCATTAACTGAGATGCAGGAAGAGCATGCTGGTATCTCTCCACTCTTCCACCAGCATGAATTATCCTGACGGAAAAATCCTTTGACGATCGGCATAAGTCCAGTGATACCGAAGCTCCTTCTAATTCCTTTTTCTTTATAGCGTCTTTCCTGCTGTCCCGATTTAGGCGTAACAACTTAGCGCAGGCCTTCAGCATAGCTGGGAATGAGAAGCTTTCGGATCCAAGCGTTTCATCCTGATAAAAAGAAAAAAAGCTGGTAGAAAATGCTTGGAGCATTGTGCTCACTTTTCATATTTATTCATTGACAGGATGGACATGGCCGGCTGCTTCTAGTATAGTAGTTTCCGCCATTCGATTAGATGAAACCGAGGTTTGGACTTTGGCCACGTAAGGCAATAGAGAAAGATATGATTTCCTCTTTTATATCCTTGATTGTTAAAATCAAAGTCCCGTCGAAGAAAGAAGTAAAGCCCATCCGACACATTTTCGCAATATGCTTATTCTGATTCTGATGGCACATCCTCTTGCCACTATCATACTTCGGCAAACCAGATAAAAACTTGTGTTCTAGCTTCTTTGTCCGCTTGCCGATCGAGTTGTTTTGAAGAAAGGAACTTTTACATTCTTCTTGAGCCGCAGCATGATTAGGGTGTAACAAAGAAACTAAGAAAAATGTGTTACAGAAGAACAATTTTATTACTCAACCAACGAAATGGAAATAAATTAAAAGAGAATTGAATTGCCAAATAAAATTAATGAAAAAAAACCTTCTATTTATACTAAAAATTTCAACCAACTTTACTAAAAGAGTTGACATGTTCCTTATCTTTCTACTCCCCGAAAAAACTTGTAACACATGGTAGTAAGTTGAACTAATTTGTGATATTCCCGGTTAGTGCAAACTTATTATCAATAACAGTAAGTGCTTTATGAAAAATTTCAAATTTGACTTCGACAAGTGCTTTAGTAAACATATATGCAACTTGATCTTTAATCCTTATTTTCTACAACTTAATGTCCTGAGTTAACACCTTCTCTTGAACAAAATGAAAATGAGTTTCAATGTGTTTTAAACTTTCCAAATAAATGGGAATTGAAAAATTGAGAATATAAACTATTTCCTAAATAAGCCTTTTAAGCCAAATACACTCCTGGGTGGCCATAGTAGTTGTTACATACTCTGCCTTATAGCTTGAAAAAGCTACCATAGATTGCTTCCTACTACACTAGGATGTTGCAGTTGTCCTTATAATAAAACAATAACCTGTCGTGGAACTTTTGTCATTCATATCGCCTGGCCAATTTGCATCTACAAAATTGCCCAACGAAATAAAAATTCTATGCTTGTACATCAATCCATAACTTAAGGTGTCGTTTACGTAAACATAGCATCCTCTTTGCTACAATCAGATGGCTATCACATGGCCTGATATAGACTAAGAAATGACTCTATTAGAGAACACAATATTGGCTCTTGTAATAGACAAATAGAATAAACTAGCATCAATTTGTTGGAAAACAGTTGTATCTTCAAATTGCTTGCTACATATCCCCTTATTATTGACTACAAATCATTAGGAGAAAGTGTAGGATCAATTGTTCCATTGTCTTTAATTGCATCAAACTTATAAGATGATACTTCATTGAACATGACATCACGAGAAATGATAACCTTCTTTATTTCTGGATTCATAAATCTCCATCCTTTCCTGTGAGTGTCATAATCAACAAAAATGAATTGCTTGGCCTTTGGGTCAAGCTTAGTTTGATTATGTTTCAATATATGAATGTAAAAAATAAACCCAAAAACTAAAAAATAACTCATACTAGGTTTGCAATGATATAATAATTGAAAAGGAGATAAAATTTTTTCTTGATAAAAAAAATGATTTATAACATATGTAGCAATATGATACACTGCAGCCCACAATTCTCATGGAAGATTCTTTGCATGGATCCATGAAAAGCATATAGATGTTAAATGAGCTAACTTGTGCTTATCAACCCTATTTTGTTATGGAGTTTTTGGACAAGTTATTTGATGTTAAATCCCATGTTCTCCAAAAAATTTTAAAATTGATTCGAAATGAACTCACCTTCATTATCAATGCGTAAACACTTTATTGATAGCTTAAATTCTTTCTTTGCATCATATTTGAATTGGAAAATTTTGAAAAAATCTCACTTTTATGTTTCAATAAATAAACTCAAGTGAATTGAGAAAAATCATCCACTGCAATCATTATGCAATGGAAACCAATGTAGCTAGGTGTTTTTATTGACCCTAACAGATCTTATGAGCTAACTATAATACAACAATCATTCTATACTGGTAATTTAGAAAAGGAAGGTGATGAGACTTTCCATATTGAAAGTTAGGACAAACATCATTATAATGAATATCCTTTAAAACATGAATGCAATCAAGAAGTTTCTTCCTGGAGACTTTTTGCAACAATTAGTAGCCAATATGTCTAAGACAAGCATGCTAAAGATTTGAGCTCTTATGTTGACTTGTCTTGACGACATATGCATCACTTATAGATAACGCAAATAATGATTCTTTCTTTTTTCTAGTAAATGATCAAGTTATTGAAGCCCTCAAAATTAATTATGATTCTCCAACTTCTTATAATAGTTATGGAATGAGGTCAAATTCCAAGAGAACTAAATTCTAGTTTCTTAATTTTAATTAATAAAATAAAATAGGAAGTTTTTGATTAACGAACTATAAAATTAACAAGAAATCAAAATAAATCAATTGCATATAAAAGTGAGAAATTCAAGAGTACTTAACTCCAATCTAAGGGAAAGTTCTCATCTAATTGTAACATTGATTATTGGTCTAAAAAGAATAATTGTTACAATTCAAGTAGTTGCTCCGAAACATATTAGGAAAGTCATAATAAGTCTCAAATTTTACTAAATTAATTAGTTCAAAGTCAGCATCTAAACCAAAACTTACCATCAGTTGACTGAGTATTATACCATTCCATATCAGTTAAATAATAGCAATAAGCTTAGTGAAAAAGACTAGACCCTAAATTAAATAATTGAGATAACTGCAATTATTCAACTTAGTTTTCTTGTTTCTCATAATTTAATTATGCAAATTCATAAATAACCTATTTACTACTTATATTAATCCTTCATGACAATTATGAATCATTGAATTCTTGGATAGCTATAGAATAATCGACATTGAATTAATTTGTTAGATCAATCAATGTTAGTTATTTATCAAATGTAAGAATACAAAACAATAAATACTTAAATTAAAACATAAATATAAGTTTAGAGAAAAAATCTCTTAATGTTAAAACTAGAGTTTTGAATCCCTTTGAATCAGAATATATGAGTTTAGCCACACATGCCTTAAGTTTCAACACCAAAAACAGAAAAAAGATGAAAGATTGATAGAAAAATCAAAAGAAATGAAAAAAATAGAAGGTTGGAGAGCTGAAAGATGTCTCTCCCTCTTTCTTTCTTACTTAAACCCTAGTCTATTTCTATCCTACAAAGATTCCTATATAAAATAAATCAAAATCCATAAATAATAGGGATGGAAAAAAGTTTGCTAATTAAACTTCAACCCTTCAAGTGAATAGGACATTAAGTATGATATTGCCTTATCCACTGCAATAATTTATCCACTTTTTTCAAAATTTGTGATTTTTAACAATAACGCTCAAATTTGATACAACTCCACTTTTCATCTCCTAAAACAAAACAAAAATTAATTTTCCTATTTAAGCACCAAAATATATCTGAAATAAAAGAGATAAATATTCTAATTAATATATCAAAATAACTTCTTATTAGTAAAAAAAATTATTGGTCATAATATGAATCACATTCGAAAGAACTCATCCTTCATTTAGGCCAAAGAGACCATACCTTCCTAAATCAGTTATTTGAGAAACTGAAACAAGATTCCTTTTTAAGCCTAGAATATAATAAACATCTTTGATAAAAAGCCTCTATCACTAAAATTACCTTCTTTAAAATGGCCGTCTTCTATTACAGGGCTCAAGGAATTATAAATTGTCATAATGAGCTTTTTTTTTTTTATACAATATGAATGAACATCAAACAACAAAGCGAAATTCGTTGTTATATGATGAGAAAAACTAGAATCAACAATCCACTCCTTATAGTTAACAAGAAATTAACATTTGTGAGTTTATCGTTCTAGTGCACAATTGAAATCGCATTTATTGATTGACCAATAACCTCCATAGAAAAACACTCCTCCTAATTTGGTGTTTAGAGTCACTGCGTTCATGTGAAACATTTGCTCCGATCTCTAATTTTACATGATAATTTGACTTGATGTGGCCTAAATTTCCATATTAATCACACACCACTTTTACTCGAAAATAATTTTTGATGTGTCCATCTTTCCGCATCGATAATAAGCTATTGAACTACCTTTGGACTACTCTTTAGTTTTGGACTGGGTTCTACTCGTTGAAGACTTTGAAGGATAACTTCATTTCTTTTAGTCCTTAGTGGGAAAAACATTCTCTGTTTGAGGAGGAAGCTTGTTGTTATTTGTCACTTGTTTCAACAAGGCTTCTTGATTTAAAAGTAAAATTTCTAACTTAAAAATTAAAGGTTGATTAGCCTATCCTTATATTGAGGATATAGAAGGTATAAACTCTTTGTACAGACCACGGATAAGATAACAATCATGCACAACTTCTAATAGTTATAATAATTGCTAATAAGCTTGTTAACCGAGGGTTGAAGAGGAGCACTTCCACCACTCATCATTTTTTGAGTAATAATATCAAATGCCTGGTAAGCAACCTGATCCTGATACCATGTAACAAGAAAACCAAAGAAAATATATGTTCTAAAGAACAATGTAATTGCTTAAACAAAGAAATGGAAACAACTTCAAAGAGAACTGAAGTGATATATAAAATTTATGAACAAAGTCTTTTATTTATACTAAAAATTTCAACCAACTTGCCTAAAAAAAGATGATGTGCTCCTTATTTTTCTACCAACGGACTCCCAGAAAATAGCAACAAGAAAAAAAAAATTGGTAACAATAAAAATAAGTATTAATATATGGCAATAAACTGTACTAATTTATGACATAGGGAAGAGGTTTTTGTCCAGGAAGGGAATGGTTAAATTGATAGGAATAGTAAATTTTATTTCAGGTTCCACAAACATATCATCACTGATACAATTAACTACATTTTCTCCATACAAATTGTCAAATGACCTTAGCTACTGTGACAATGACATTATTAATTATTTAATAAACATATTCTCTATCTTTATATATTTTTCTAATTATTATGCAATAAAATTATGATAAAATCATAATTATGAAATTCAAATTATAATTAAGTATTATTATTAAATTGTTTATACTTATAGTAGAATAATAAAATTATTACAAGTTATATTTATTTCTTATCAAAAAATGATTAATCTTACAAACAAAAGAAAGGAGATTCTTAAAAAAAAATGTTAATGCTTATTAAAAAATAAGTTCACTGAACTATCTCTATTATGAGAATCTTAAATGTAACGTTCCTTGTGTTTTTATGATTGTCCTCATTATGATAGTTGTATAATTTATCCTTATACTTGAGATTACTAAATTATTTTCCAACGAAAATTAATATATCTTGACGTTACTTATGGATGATAGCTCATTCGGTAGTACTTCTATAATATGGACTATACCAAGATAGTTGAGTAACTCAATAAATGACTTTTCACTCTAAAATAATTAGGGAGAACGATTAATTGTTTTTAATTGGTAATAATTTAAGGAATTCTTTGGTTATGGTGAATTAAGAATGAAAATGTTGTTTTCAAATATTAATTATAAATATGAACATAACAGGACTTAAATAGAGTAAAACTAGTTTCACATTCTCTATTTAGAACATTAGATGAAGAAATAATCTAATTATATATTATAACTATGAATGGATAGATTAAGTCAAACCATTTTGATACATTTACCTTGATCTATGATTATAAATTATTGTACTAAAGAATAAATATAAATTAAAATTTAATTAATCTAACTCTAATTATGAATTAGAATTCTAATTTATTACCATTTCTAATATATTGAAAACCTAGTAGGCCATATATAAAGAGCAATAAAAGAGAAAAAATTTAATTTAAATTAAGTTACACTTAATTTTGAAATTTAAGAAACTTCATAGATTAAATATTAGATATTTGATATATTAAGATTTAAATATAATTATAATTAGAGTTATACTTTAATTATAATAAAGAGTTTAATTTTAGTTATACTTTTGCCAATCCCTCTTAATGGTTGAGTTCTCTTCTATAAGTACTCCTAGAGGTTGCATATTTGAACAATTTATAGATAGTGGCTTCATTAGAAAAGAAAAGTTTCACATAAGACATCGAATCAGGTTTGTCTTTAACCATTTTTTATTCATATTTTAAGTTATTTTATTGAAGAAATTCAATAGGAAATTGTAAAAATTATTTTGTTGCTTCCATCATTTGATCCCTATTTATTTTCTAATAGTTTATATCATAGTCTCCTTTATTTGTTTAATTTAATTATGTTGCTTGATTAATATTATTTGATAAATATTAAAGTTTAAAAATATTAATTCATGTCCTATAGGATTTCTAAAAAATTGATTGAAGCATGACTTTTGGCATCAATTTTCTTCTGAAAAAACCTCAAAGTATGCCCCTTATAGTTTTTGCTTCTGAAAAAAAATTGATGCTTCCTTTGTATTTCTAGATTTTGTCTAATGGAGATTAGGTTTATTAAACATAATTATTTGTTGAATCTCGATAATGACACTGGTGTCTATCACTGTAGATGGGCTTCCTAATGTTGGTGATGTTTGCCACTACGGAAATCACTATCACCAGAGGGAATGAGGCGGCCAATGGATATAGTCACCATTAGTGGGGTGATCACAATGCCCATTTGAGTTACTATTGGCAAGGAGATGTTACTAGCAAGTGAGACGTGACTAACTTGCTTCTTAAACCATCATTAGTTGACAGAGATAAGAAGCAGTGGTAGCAATGGTGGTAGGTTGAAGAACCAGAAACCCTTGTTAAAAAAAAAAAGTACAAGTATAAGAACACATGCTTGATGGGAGCGAACTCGTCTGATGCATTTGCATGCACATTATACAAATTATTGGTGTGTCCAGTACACATGCCAGAAAGTCTCTCCCCATTTTTTAAAATTTTAAATTCTTTATTTTTACTTAGTTTTCTTATATTAAGATCAAATTAGTTTCAATCAATGTTATGAATATTGTCTTAGTACTGACATCAGTACTCAATATTGAGTACCGTTTTAAGTAACTTTTTAAAATTACAAAATAGCATCTAAATTTTGTAAAATTGCAAAATAGTCTCTCAATATATTGTGCTATATGATTTTTTATTTTACATCAACCATGTCTTCAAAAATCATAATAATATAAATTTGAAAGAACAACTATCTCTTTATTTCTATTAATATTACTTTTCACATATTTCTATATAAACAATAACCATAATTAATATAAGAAAAGAATAATTTAATTATCATATAAAACTAAGAATAATGTAAAGCACTTAAAATTTTATAATTTACATTATAGAATAAATAATAATTACATCAAAATATCATATTGGAAGAATAATATAGTCACAAATACAGGTAAAATTAAAAGAATAGAAATGAAATGAAAAAAACTAGAATTTCATTCAATGGAATATTTGCCTAAATTGCATTTATCCTAATTTTCATTTAATACAAAATTATCATCATTAAGAGGAGTCTCATGATCACTATCATTCAAATTCATTGCACCAGATAATACGTTAATACTTTTCCATACAAGATTATCTTCTAAGTCACTCTCATTTATAAAACTTGTTTCCTCAAAAACCCAATCTATTAAAAGACTAATAATGTTAATGTAAATTATATCTACAATACTGTTTATCCTCTTGAGGGTCATAGCAAATGAATAAAATAAAATAATTAAAATATTAAACTTAATAATGATAATAACTTACCTTTTTCAAAGCTTTTAGTTGTATCAAACAATGACCAAATCATTTAATCTTTTGTGTTCCACTTTATTTCTTTTCTTGGAATGGATGCACTCAAATGTTCTTTAATTCCTTTTACACCCATTTGCATTCACACATTGATTCAGAAGTCGAATTATAAACCTTTGCAATTCTGGAATAACACTTTCAAATTGGTCCTACCAAGCAACTATAAAACAATAAAAGTAACTTTATAAACAAAATAAAGTTACGATTAATTTTGAACAGTAAAAAATAGTGAAGAAATGTATGCCTAGATTAAGCTTATGTCTTTGAAAATTTGTAATGGACATCCCAAAATCACCATATGCATCTTTCTGTACCTTTATTTATGAGCAAAAAAGATCTTGTATCATCTCATGTGCAACAATTAATGTGATAGTTAATAGCATTCTTCTACTAAATTCATATTTCTTTGTAAAATTTGTTTTAAAATAGAAACACCTAAATAGAAAATAATGGAGAGTAAAGTTTTAGTTCCTATCTTTCATCTATGCTTCAAGATAATGTGTATATAAAGAAAGCTTATTTTTCATATAGATTTTGATTGCTTCTTTTGCCCTCTTTATGGCATCATAAAAATAACCCATTATTATGTTCTCATCACTATCATCCGGAAAAGTACTATTACCAAAGACTCACAAACTCATATGGCAAATTGACTTTGAGACAAAAATTTATGATCTTTAAGTATAATTTTGGAACCTCTATTGCAGCATTATAATTGGCATACTAAGATGTGTCACATTTATCACTTTTAAACATTTATCTTAGCTCCTTCTTTAGTAGAACAAATCTTTGAAGTGATAAGAAATTAGTTGCAAATATTGTAATGACAAGATAAGACAATTCTTATAATTGGTGAAACCCTTTCTCGTGAAATTTAGAACCCATATATGATTATGAATGAACTTGGTCACTTTTCTTACTTTTTGCATAGTTTCATCAATGATAGAAAAGTTTTTAGGTTCTCATATATTTTTCAACATCGAGTAAATGCATTGTGCAACACAAGGAGTCCAATAAAAAAGAGTTATACTTGCTTTGTAATCTTTTTCTAGCTACTTTGGAAGTATAATCATTGTCAGTGATGAATTATACAATGTTTTCAAGCCTAACTTCATTCACAACTTTATCAAATATCTTAAACAACACAACTTCATCAAATATCTTAAACAAAGTATCGACATTTTTAACAAGGCTAGATGCATTAATAGACTTCAAAAACATTGTCCACTAAGTAGAATAAACCAAAAAATTGCTAATAGCCTCATATCTTCTATTTGTCCATCCTAACACATGGTTGAATACCTATATATTATCTAAGCCATTTTTCTTTTTCCCAAATAACTTTTCATTTAAGAAACAAAGGTGCTTAAAAGATTACCCCTATAGTCATCAATGAAAGGAGCTTTATATCTTGGGCCGTAAGAGGTAATAATATCCACCATAGGCTGGTAACAATAAGATTGAGCAACATTGAATGAAAAACTTACATCATACCATCATCTAGCCATTGCCATGTACATATTATGAGCTGCTTCTTTAGACTATACGGCATTACAAATTGAAGGTTGAGACCTAAGAGTTATTCATGATACAAAAAGGTTAAGCACTTGTCTTCTTCTCTTCCTCACATTAGGTGGAACACTCTCTTCTTATTAAGTAAGAATACCACCTTCAACATATCCAATATCATCTTGACCACCGTAGAAAAAACTTGTACTCTTAATTTCATAGTTCAGTCTTTGCCTTTTGTCTTTCTCATGGTAATACTTTTTAAACTTTCTTACAAGGCTCTATATCACCTTTGATCCTGATTAAATGCTTCTTTAATATGGAGATTCCCCCACCTTTCAAATGTGTTTTAAAATATAAACAAAAAGTAGGGTTCTTAATACCAATAACCAATCTAGCGTGAGCCCAAACTGGATATGTGAATCTTCTTAAACTTAAAGAGGCTAAATTACTTCATAATTGGAAAAAGAGCACCATGGAAATACATTTTCAAATTGATTGTTTTTTATATATCGAAATGGACAATTTCAACAATGTGAAGATTGACTCGAGAAAAAATGCATTTAAACTTCCCTCCATTTATCTATAAATATAAATAAAGACATATGTTAAAATTATTTACTAATGTAGAGGAAATAATTTTAATATGGAATGGAAATGTCAAAAAGTCAAATAAATCATTCCAAAATCCAATCTGTAAAAGTCAACATTCAACATACTCAGTAATAAAATAAATACCATTTATATAATTACATATGTCTAGGGACATAAAATAGATACCTTTTTGACACGACCGATACCGGGTGTTACAGTTTTAAATAAACTCATAATAAAATATCTCCAACCATCATAAAAAGTTATTAATGTAGATAATAAAAAGTTAAGAAATTAATACATATTAAGTGGAATTTTATTTTTTTAATAAAACTCCAAAATGAATAAGAAGACCATCATATAGAAATTGTAGCTTTAATCCTTGCAATTTTAACTTGAATTTCAGGATGTATCACAATAATGTGTCTTAATTTGACTTAAGTTATCCTAGATATGAAACAGAGGAAAAATTTTTTACAAAAAGGGATTAATAATATTAAATTATGATATAAATCTATTTTCTTATTTCTCAATACCTACATGACATGAATCTAAAGTTATGATTTATATCAAGATTTACGTAAAAATTTACAATTTCACATTATGTTGACTAATAATTATACTCACAAATCAAGGCAAATCTTAGAAACCATTTTCATGTAATTATGAAAACATCAAATTACTTTAGGTTTAATATAGTAATGAAAAATTAAATTACCTAATATTTCATGTTAATTTCTACATAATTAGTAATGAAAATGATCAATTATTAATGTATTATTGAAAGCATTTATAATAAAAATTAATAATAAAAATGGTTACTTATTAACGTATTATTCAAAGCATGAAGATAAAAAAAAAGGATGAGTCTCTCTAGTTTAGTGACTTACAAATGGTGAGAGAGCAAGTTTAACTATTCAATTTCAAGCCTTAATTGACAATTATTCAAGCCATCTTCTTGAAAGGAAAATAGAAAGAAAAAAACCTTCATTTGCAAAAACAACACTAGCATTAATCAACTTGTAAGTCATATAACACCCACAAGTCATAATTGTTTTGCTCAAACTCAAATATTTTCTAAAAAACATGAATTTCAACGGGGATAAAAGAACATAATAACATTCAACTCAAGGACGATTGAAGATTAAACCTAGCTAAGAGTGTTTTAAGTTGGAGAATATATAGTATTGGCAATACGACCTACGACAGGCTCTGGTTAACTGAATTTTAGGCTGAGATAGGGCTCGGGCCAACAGACAATAACAAAACGACTTTGTTTTTAAATTTTTTGTTAAAAATAAAAGTCAAGCCATGTCTGTGAGTAGACAAAAAATGGGTTCGGACCACCTCGAGCCGTCCTAACCTAAAGTTAACAGGCTAGGTCTAGGTTTATAGGACCTCGAGCCCAATTTTCTCTGTCTGATTAGGCCTTGGGCTTAGGCTACCTAACTCAGGATCAGGTTCAAGTTTGGGTTGTTAAGGCTGGTAACACAAAATGATGTCGTTTTTTTCATAAAACAACATCGTTTTGCTTTTTTAAACAAAAATTAAAAAATTCGAGCCAGGCAGCCCCAACCCTAGGCCTAAAATGACAGGGTTGGGCCTAGCTTAGCCCATTGTCATCTTTGATTAAATTATAGTTTTGGACTAGTAGCTACCGATATTTCATGTACCTGTCAATACTTTAGGCTGATACAAGATGAAGCTTTACCGTACCGTTTTTGGTTGGTATGGTACAATATCTAGTTCCCTGGTTTAAATTCCTAATAAATATAAAAAGTTTTATTTTCTAATTAATTAAAAATTATTTTCAAAAGGGCTATATTTTATTAGGAATATTTGTGTAATTTAATTTAGCTTTTAATATTTGAATTAATTAAATTAATTTAGCTATCAAATCAATAATTAGAATTAACAAAAAATTTAAAGATTATGTTTCATAATTAGACTATGTTAGGTATAATTAGTATAGTGAGATTCCATTAATAATGGTGGGAACTAAAACTTTAATATTTAAATCTCTCAATTAAATATTAAGTAGATGTTAAGCATGTGATTGTTCAAGTACAAAATCATAGTTATGTTTAAGACTTGTTGAGTGAACTCAAGGCTCCTTCAATCCAAATATATTTTATCTTAAATTAATGAGTCTTACTTAACGAAATTTTATATGGTGTGGATGAACAAACTCATTATGAACCTAAAGGCTAAGTTATGGATAACATATAAGATATATCTTTAACTAAAGGAAGTTCCAATCCATATTTATGATGATAACAAAACATAGTTACTACTAATGATTTTCTATCTGATCTCTTAAAAGAAAGAAATTTGAAATGAAGTCAAAAAACAATTTATAGAGATCAAATGTATTCTAGTCAAGAAGAAGACTAGGATTAAGGAAGATCAAAGTACAACAATTCTAAAAATCTATTTGCAATATTTTTATATGTCTTACTTGGTCATTTTAATGTTTAAGAGCTCTTTTTGTACAAACATATATTGTTTTGATCTTAGATCATAAAATTTCTCATTGTTAAGAGGACTCAAGGTTTTGATTTTAAGAAAACCATTTTAATCTTCAAAATACTCTTTAGAAAACTTTTGAAATATTTTTGGATCAATTTTTAGTCAAAATAATGGGGTTTGACCCTTGGAAGAACTTGAGAAGTATTCAAAAGCCTGTTTTTAGATAATTATTTAACCAGTGTATAGGTGTGATCAACTAATACATTGTCTTAGAGATATTGGTTGACTGATATGCTGGTAATGTTAAACAACGCCTTAGGAATTTTAAAAAATTATGTAGAGTGAGTTCATATGTGAAATTGGTTGATGCATTGATCGATCAATGTGACAGATGGTCAACCAATGTCACTATTATTGTTACAACAATTAGTTTTATGTCTAATGATGTTGTAAACAATGTTGGGCCCCAAAATTTTTATTTATTTATTCTTATTATTGATTTAATCGTTTTATTATTTTTAGAGTTGAGTTGC
>JAOSBN010000003.1:9759443-9781076 GCA_027563595.1 Erythroxylum suave
TGAATGCATGTACAAACACGTGCATATACAAAAATTACAATTCATATCTATAAAGAGGCTACATGACGTATGATCATACCGAGATATGATTACACATGCCTAACCCGTCCCAAATAACCACTTTACCCTTCCCATCGGTGATGGGATGTTACATCTACAATAGTCAACCTCTCATTTGCAATAGTCAACCAATATTACTAAATGGTCAACCAGTATCACATTATATAAGAAAATTAGTTGTATAGTGATTTTGTTAATAGATTGGTTGTATGTATTGGTCGACCAAGATATAGAATTGGTCAATCAATATTGTTAAGGACAATATTATTGAATTTTAAAACAAAACCCCTTTCTCCTTTATCTATTCAAAAACAAAACTCACCTCTTTTCTTTTTTTTTCTGGAAATTAATAAACAAAACTCCTTACCACCGTACATTTTTCTTCTTCATTTGACTTTATTAGAGCTCCACTCTACTTAATCTTCTTAAAGTCCTCCTAAAAATGCATAATTTTAAAGCTTTCTTTCGTGATATCTATTCCATTTCCAATAACTCCTTTCTTCTCTGACACTTTTTGGCTAATATCAAGCAATACTAGTAAATCATGTAGACTCCTTTATAGCTTTAGACCAAATTTTATTAACACCAAACCTCAATTATTCAAATTAATCTTGGTATAAACCCTAGACTCCTTTAATTTAAGGATTTTCAATTTTTCATTAATTTTTGTCCTTCACTTCTTGACATTAATTTGCATCCAATTTCATGAGATTGTAGTTAGATTGAATCAAATTACAAATTGGTGGAGGTAGAGTTTCAAAATTAGTGATTTTTCAATTTCTTACATATTTTGTTACCTTTTCAAATTGGTGCTTTATTAGTGTAAATAAAGGTTGAATTAAGGTTTTTTAAATTTCAAATTGCATCTAATTATCTTTAATTTTATTTAATTTTACTTTAGGCATTTTTTACTATTTTAATTTGGGGATTTTAAATTACTCAAAATTATGCATTTTTAAAGCAAAATTGATAGTTGTTTACCACAATTGGGAGTATATTTGAGTTGTTCCTATGTTCAATTTCATTGAAACTTATCAATGCATGCCTCAACTGAAAATTTCAACTTAAGCATGATGACAAGATATGGGTATTTTTCAAATTAGGCATAAAATAGGCATGTTTCTATAAAATTGAACCTCCTTACCATTTGCTTTGAATTATTCAATGTTTATTCAAATTTTATGTTGACTAAGTTTATTGATTTGGATCAATTTTATTTTGAATTACTTTAATTTTGAATTTCTAGTCAAACTTGCTTAGTTTATGATGTTCTAATCTTATATATAGTGAATTTTGGTCAAGAAACTTGTTTTGGAATGAAATTAATGCAATTGAATTTGGTTAAGGTTAATGGAGTTAAAATTGACTGCAGTTGATGAAGTTAAGATTGGTTATGGATTATTAAAGTGTTTCTTTTTCTACAAGTAATCTTTTGACTCTTCTCGAAATTAGTGCCTTTCTTACTTATCCATCTTATAGTCTTCATAAGTTTCTTCTATAACACCTTAGTCTATATTTCCTTTGATTATCATGGTTAAGAGTCTAGGAAATCTTTCTTATACATCTAGAGAGCCTATTGATCCTTCAATCGTCATGCCCATAGTATTTTGATTTTTTCCTGCCTATCCAAACTAATTTAAGTATGATTTTTTAGCATTTATTGATCAAGGGTGGAAGTCATTGTTTATAAAGACCTATTAAGTGAGTCCTATAAATGTATAATTTTTTTATTACAATCTTTGAGCTCATATAATTCGTGGTGACAAGCATCTCTTTTTAATGGTTCAGATATAGAGATCCATCTTATTAGTGACCTTATTAATGAGATTTTAATTGCTCATATACTTGCAATTCCTACTTATTATAGTTATCGTAACAAATATCAACTTCTACCTCACTTTGCGTCTGATAGAGCCAATACCATATTGAGTTAGGTATTGGTGTAGAAGGTATTAAAAAAACCTAATGATGGTCACGACTTTAAAGTCATTCTTTGTATTCATCATATTTTCATCCGATATAACTTTGTTTTTTTGGTGGCTACTTTACCTTTCTAGATTATGATGATCTTTTTTTCCCTTTCCGCTGTCGTAATAAGTGAGAGTATTCATCTTAGTTGTTTTGAACAATATATTCAAATTCAATAGTACTAATGAAAAGAATCAACACATCCCTTATACCATCATCCTCATCCTCGTATTTCAACACTTGAATATTTCACCCACTAATAATAAGTAGTAACTGTTATATTTAGGGGGAGTTATTGTATTTAATGGGAGTTAGTGAACTTTAACTTTATATTTGTATTTAATGGTTGATTTTAGATGTACATTAACATTGCACTTGTTATTAGTAGTAAATTTCAAAAAAATAAACTTATGTTTTATTTTATTTGAGTATACTTGTGTTTAAATGATAAATGATCTAATTATTGATACTTTAGATTTTTTGTGATGTATAATTTAAAAGGGAGTCAAATATTCATGTTACTTCGATATTAAGAGATCGTATTTGCTTAAGTGATTAATCTCATTATTGGCTTTCTAATATTACAACATTGTTTGTCATCATAAAAAATGGAGAGATTGTTAAACTAAGGCAAGTTACAATTTATACTTTGATGAAAATAAAATATAGTTACTACTAGTGATTTTTTTCTTTGATGTCTTAAAAGAAAATAACATGAAATCAAGTTAAGAAACAATTTATAGAGATCAAATGCATTCAGGTCAAGAACAAAACCAAGATCAAAGAAGATTAAATCACAATAAGTTTACAAATTTATTTGTAATCTTCCGTGTATCCTGTATTTGGTCATTTTAATGTTTTAAGGGCTTTTCATGCATAAACATATCATGTTTTGATCTTAATGTATAAATCTTTTCATTTATCAAGATGAATCAAGATTTTGATTTTAAAACTCTTGATATTTGACATGCTCTTTGGAAAACTTTTTAAATATTTTTTGATCAAGTTTTAGTAAAAACAATGTGGTTTGATCTTTGAAAGAATTTGAAAAAGACTTTGAAAACTTGCTTTTATACACATCAGTTGACCAATATGTTGTTTTTGGAGACATTTGTAATTTTAACTAATGTATTAGGAACTTCAAAAAAAACAATGTTCATTGAGTTTGTATGTAACATTGATTAATGTATTAGTAGATCAATATGATACACTATCGACCAATATGCTAGGTTGATGGACCAATATCACTATTATTAGTCATTAAAATAGTTATTTTTTGTGTCTAACGATATTTTGAAGTTAGTATAGGTATAAATATTTATGATTTTGATTGTTAGACATCTTTATGACACTTAAGATTTACAATAACACATTTACAAGAGTTTTTTAGCATTTACAAGTGTTCGTTCATTAGTCGTGAAGTGATTGAGAGTCTTTAAGCACTAAAGTGAGCAAGCAAGATTTATCTAAGTTATGAACATTAATTGAGGTTAGTTTTCTTATATTTGGGTGTTTCAAAAAGCATTGAGATTCCTTTTCACCCTTTAAGGAAGATTGTGCAAAGGTTCCTCTCTAACGATTTAAGATTGTTGTATGAAGACTACTCTTCACCTAATTAAAAGGAGAGATGAAAAGAACCCAAAAGAGATTTAAGGAGTGGATGTAGGCTAAGTTTTTTTGCCGAACCATTATAAAATCGATTTGTAACCTCTTTTCCCTATACTCTTTGTTTTTCATATGATTGATTGACTAAGTTTATTCAAATTGATGTTGCATTTTATCATTCATTTTACATTCTTTAAAAGGTCTTTTCAAGTTTTCTTAGAAGTCACCAACATCTAATTCACCTCCATCTTCGATGTCACTAGGAACCAATAATATATTTTGATAAAGAGTTCTTATTTAACAAATCTATGAGTTAATATGATGTATGATTGATAAGGATGATACTTATTTAATTTAAATTTAGTTAGTATATTGAGCAAATTTTAGATCAATTAAGTTTGAATAGGACCTTATCTCATTAAAGAGATTAGAGTAATTTTATAATAATAAAGGTTATTATTTTAAATAAAAAAGTGGGATTATTTATTTAATTTCTTATTTATTTGTTTTTTTAGTGTAAAATAATATTTATTCATTCATATTTTGTGGTTGTTAGATAAAATGAGTAGTAATTTGTCCTTAAGGAGCATCATGGATGCTACCAAGCTTACTGGACATAGTTTCTTAAACTACTATCACAACTTGAGAACTATTATCAAATAAGAAAAGAAGTTATAGGTTCTTGGCATCACAATTCTATTAGAATTCAATGTGAGTGCAATTGATGACGTTTAAAAGAGACATCAACACCATATTAATGTTATTCCCTAATGGCACTTAAGACAAGGGATGAATTTGATGTCTATAAAATTCAACAATTTTTCTAACTAATTAACTCAATTTGTCAACAATGAATATAAATAAGAATGAAGAGCTTTATATAAATTAATGAAACAATTGAACAATAATTTAAAGATGATAGGAAAGAGAGGATGTAAACTAACTTATAGTGGTTCGACCAGCAACCCTTGTCTACATCCACTCTCAAGACTCTTTGTAAAATTCTACTGTAATTCTTCTTTCAAGGTGAAAAATAACCTTTGTACAATATTTTCTAGGAAAAGAGGCCTTTTACATTCTTGCTTTATATTGAAGAGGAACCTCAGTCTTAGTTAAAACCAAAGTATAATAAAATAATGCTCTGACTAAATCTCACAAGTCAAAATACCTCACTTTATCAGTTGATAATTCTAAAGTGATTCACTCATATGAATATGAGACAATGATGCTCAAATGAATAAGAAACACTTAGAAATATAAGTAAAAGACACCCAAATGCTTCTTAAAATAAGCACTGATGCTAAAATATGTATTTATAAAGTTTGGAACTCTATTAGTTGTTACAATGGCTAGTTATAAAGTACTAGTTAACTAGTATAGCATATTGGTTGAACAGTGTGCACTAAATAAACATATTCCCTACCCGTTGAGGTACTGGTTAACCAGTAGGTATATTGGTCGACTAATGTGATTTCAATTTATAAATTTACTAGTCATTGAGACACTAGTCAACCAATAGGCATATTGGTCAAATAAACACATTGACTAATGTTACTATAAACTTTTGTTACATCAAATTTGATAATTTTAACCTTTATTGATTGACCATTAGGCCCTATAAGTAAACCAATCCTTTAAAAATATGATTTTAACAACTTGAAATGTTCAAAGTCAATTTTTTACTGTAATTAAGATTTAAACCCTTCCCAAAATGTTCCCTAAGAGTGTTTGGAAGATTTGGAGGCTTTTCCATCAAACCAAAAACTTTAATACTTCTTGATGAATAAAAAGACTTTTGCAATAAAGTGATATGAGAGCCTTCTAGAACATAAAAATGACTGATGATATAATGAATATTATAAACTAAAGAATGATTTTGATGTTCCTTATTCTTCTTTTATTCTTGATTCGGTCTTTATTTTGTAAGCTATAAACTTCATCTTTTCTTTTTTCAATTTCATGAACTATCCTTTTGAGTTTATGACTATATCTTGTTCTCAGATGCCTTCACATCAAAATAATAAATCCATTTGAAGTACTTAATATCTTTTATCATAAAAAATCAATTTAAAACTCCCTTGGTTCAAGATTAATGATGTTGGACAAGTTACATATAAGATATTAGCTAGTATACCTCTTGAGCTTTATAGGCAACATGAGGACATGGATGCTCATATTATGATAATACGTCTTAAAGAGTTGTTTGCAACATAGAGTAAGCTACAGAGATATGAGATTTCTAAATAGGAATGGCAATAGGTTGGGCTGGCCAGTGGAAAAAAGGGAACAAGTTTGGTCTGAGGCCCGCTAGGGCCAAATTAGTTTAACTCAGATAGGCCCGATTTTTTTAATTTTTTAATTTAATTAATGAATAATTATGGATAAAATTATTGAGAAACAGAAGAAAAAGATTAAAATTAAAGTTATCAATTCAATTAATTGAAGTCACAAATTTCAATTGATTAATAAAATAAGAAATTTTGAGATTTTATGGAAACTTACATATACTAATAAAATGAATAAGATGAAACCAAATTCATTAATGAAGGAGGATATGATTATAGGAAATGAAAGAAAAAGAATATAACTGAAGTGATCAATTTAATTAATTATATTTATGAATCAACTTACATATAGTGATAAAATGAATAAGATGAAACTAAATTCATTAATAAAGGAGGATATGATTATAGGAAAAGAAAGAAAAAGATTATAATCAAAGTGATTAATTCAATTAATTGTAGGTACGAATTTTAATTGATCAAGAAAATTTGAGATTTTATAAGAATAAATATATAAAACTTACATATATTGATAAAATGAATAAAGATGAAAAAAATTCATTAATGAAGGAGGATATGATTATAGGAAATGAAAAAAATTATAATTGAAGTGATCAATTCAACTAATTATAGTTACAAATATCAATTGGTTAAGAAAATTTGAGATTTTATATTGATTAAATATGTAAAAACTTCCATATTTTGATAAAATGAATAAGATGAATTCGTAACTATAATTGTATCCTTTTTCTACTGTATAGTTTGTATTAAATTTATTTTGATCATTACTTACATTTTCTCATATTCCATTTATATTCATTTTTATTTTCTATTTATCTTTTCCAGTTTTTAAATTTTTATCAAATTTTAACTATAAATATTTTTCATAACAAAATATAGTTATTTACCAATTTATTTAATTAAATTTAAATTTTATTTATTTTAATTTGGGATTAATTAGATTTATATAAAATTTTAATTTAGAATTTTAAATAAATAAAGAGAAATTGACCTATTTTTAACATTTGGGACCCTATTCTACAATGTTTACTTAGAGTATAAAAAAAGTTATAAGGAAGCTTAAAAGAAATTTTACTTATATAATTAACTAATTAAAAATATAGAAAAAGGATAAAGGTTGTAAAATAGTTGTAAACTAAAAATGAAAAGGTTAACTTAGCCATAGGAATAATAAGAGAGACAATTGAGGACATTTTGGTTTTTTTTTAGCCTTTCTAAAACTTAAAATAAAAGATAAATTTAAAAATGATGAAAGATGGGCCCATCATTGAATTGATAAAATGAATAAAATGGATATATAAAAATTAGATAAATTAATAAAATGAATAAGATGAAATCAAATTCATTAATTATAGTAATATTAATTGTACATAAATGATTATCCAAATCATTTTACAAAAAAATGATACAATTTACAAAAAAATCAAGACAAAATCATGATGGAGACTGGAGACTGGACACTAGATACTGGAGACTAGAAAAGGTAGAGACTAGATAGATTGAGAGAGTAGCAAATCGTTGTAGTCAGGATTATCAATAGTTTGCATCACATCATTCAAGGTAGCTAGAGGTCTAAGACAAGGAGACCCTTTGTTCCCTTACCTCTTCATTTTATGTATGGAGACTCTCAATTCTCTTATCAAGCATGAAGTGCTCAAAAATCCAAAATTCAAATAACATGCGAAG
The DNA here is from genome assembly GCA_027563595.1 of Erythroxylum suave. Lineage (NCBI taxonomy): Eukaryota > Viridiplantae > Streptophyta > Magnoliopsida > Malpighiales > Erythroxylaceae > Erythroxylum > Erythroxylum suave. Next base: position 9,767,066 of record JAOSBN010000003.1, read on the forward strand.
TGCAAGAACATTGGTTTGACTAACCTATGTTTTGTAGATGATCTACTTTTATTTTGCAGGGTCACGATGGACTCTATAAAAGTTATATGGAATCTCCTAGTAAATTTAAAATTTTCTTTGGTCTACAGTTCAATCCATCAAAGAACCACTTCCTACTATCTAAGAAAGCTACTCCCTTGGGACCTCTCATCTCTCAATCAACAGGAATGTCATTCAAACGTGCTCCTCTATTGTATCTTGGACTACCAGTCTCTCAACTAAAAGACTTACATATGCAAAATGTATTCCACTTATAGAGAAATTTCAGAAAAGGATCGGTTCATGGGTTAACAAGTTTTTGTCCTATACGGGGAAGGTAGAACTCATCAAATCGGTACTAAATTCTCTCCATATTTATTAGAGTTCTCACATGTTTCTTTCTCAAGGAATCGTTAAGACCATTGAAAGAATCCTCCAAAATTTTCTGGTCATCTAAATGGGGACAAAGGGGCAACTAAAGTGAAATGGACTGATATCTGCTTTCCTAAAGATGAAGGAGGGTTGAATATAACCCCTATCAAGATCACAAATCAGGCTTTAATTTTGAAGAGATTATGGTAGATTCTCATGGATAAAAACTCTCTTTGGGTTAAATGGCTCCACTCTTATTTTTTCAAAGAAAGAAGTATATGAAGCATTCAAAAATTTACCTCATACTTGCATTTTCTCAATCAGATTCTGAAGTTGAGGGACAGAATCAATGATGATTTTCTTGCACAATTGGGAATGGAAAAATGACATATGTATGGTTCGATAATTGGTCTAACTTGGGACCTGTCATACACCTCTACAACAATCTAAGCAATCCTCAAACCTCTTCACTCAAACTCAAACTCAAACTTAACTCTATGATTACAAAGGCGACATAGAACTTTCTTGAACAATTAAGACATCTCCAACCATCCTATCAACCTCAACCAAACTCTCAGGATACATTCTACTGGCAGAACCAACCTGTCCATAAACTTACCAATGGTACCATCAAAGATATGCTAAGAATTAGGAAACAAAAAGTGGAATGACATAGAATCATTTGGTGCAAGGTTCTACCCCCAAGAGTATCCTTTATATCATGGCTAGCAATCCAAAATACAATAAATAGAATGTCATATTTGCAAATGGACAGAACATGCCCATTGTGCCAGATCTATGAGGAAACAAGAGATTACCTCTCATATCCTTACAGCAGCTATATATGGGGGTCTATATCGAGCAGATGCCTAAGGCTTAGTCTTAGGAATATAATCACAGAGATAGTACAAAAAATGGCCAATCATGCAAACCCTCAAAATCCAGATATACAAATCCTTTTCCTATCGTTAGAGCTTTGTATATACGAGGTGTGGAGGAAAAGGAACCTCAAACTACTTAAAGGTATCAAATCACCAAAGAGGTTCTTGCATCAGAAATAAGTCGAGAATTCAGAGAGCCCATCCTTCTGAAAAATCCTAACCAAGCATGTAATAGAAACATCTGAGCCTCTCTGAATGTTTAAGAGGCTAAGCAATTCAACACAAGAGCATGTAAGAAAATCAAAGGATAGGAATAAAAGGAAAGCAAGAGAAAGAGGAAATTGTCTTAAGGAGAATCTAGTGTAGAAGGGAAATACAGATCAAGAAGAAATAAGAAGAAACCTGATCAAAGACCCTTATCCATTCCCCCAGAGGAAGACGATATCCAAAGACAAAGAGAATCTCACCATAAAACTTGACGTGAGAAAAGATGAAAGTGATCAGATGAAGGAGTAAGGAAAGATGTACAAAACAGAATTGTCTCACTTACAAGTGGTGGTTGCGAAACAAGGCCTCCATTGCTACTGAAGATACAACCCTAACTAGGGAAGATTACGAGCAATAAGAAGTAAAGGAGGTGGAAATTTACTTCTTTAATCCACCTTCATTAATCTTGAAACGTTATCATTGTTGTCAATGTGTGGGCTCAAATATGAAGTCATTTTTTCCAAGCATGATGTTAGTAATCGTTGGTTGTTTTACCAAAGGAGTCTAAAACTTTGGAAGGTGTATTACTATATTCTGAAACATTTTCAATATATATACTCAATTAATTTTTAAAAAAACATTATATTTAGTAATGTAATATTAAAATTAAAGGAATATTAAGGATATAGTAATAATAATTAATTAAATAAATATACCTTCATCTTCAAATGTTTTATCAAAATAATGTCCATTTGATTAATGAGTATGACTAGTCACCTCTGCATCAATACCTGTGGCCGTATTAAAGGAAAATTAAAAAACAATATTAGATACGATAATATAAAAAATAGATGAAATTGTATTAAAAAATAAGAATTTACCCTCAATATCTTCATTATCTAACCAACTTTTGGCACAAATAAGGGGTTCCACAATACGAGGATGAAGTCGAGCAAGAGAAGGACTAATTACTTAGCCACTAGTGCAAAAAGCATACTTTAAAGCAACAATGGATTAAGGAATTGTTAATAAGTCTCGTGCAATTATTTGCATGATCAGAAAATTATGTTCACAACTCTTCCACCATAATAATATCTCTAACTATCAAATATTTATCTAATTCCATCATATTATATGAATTCTTAGCCCTTTTTTCTTTGATAAATTCTGAAAGTAAAAGTAACAAATTGCTTTTAAAAGATGGGCCCGAACCTGAAACTAAAGTTGGAGTTGAACAACCTAAACTACTGTGATCTTGATTATGAATTTTGTCCATTATGAGTTAATAATCATTAAATAATTCATGCCAAAATTGTTTAATGACATCTACATGCTCTTGGACTCAATAACCATAAAGTAACCCCCTCTATCTTGCATCTTAAGTCCAACACAAATAAAGTTATAACAATATGTCCAACTATAGACTAAAATAATTCAACTTCTCCATTATCTGCTCTGCCATAACCTAAATAACCTTATTGGAATAAAAAATTTAATCAAATAAGACATTCTTTATCTCACACATAGTGTAAAGCAATAGTGTGAACTTAGATATTTTGTTCTTGAGAACATTTCAGTTGCATTATAAAATGATTCCAACTTCACACAAGGTTCTTTAGCCAACTGCCATTGCTCTTCTGTAGGTATACAAGTATACTAAGAGTCTCTTTGTCTCCACCTAGTAAACACATCATCATATTGTCGACTCCAACATCTTGAAGGTTGAGTTCCATCTGGTTAGACAATCCGAAACCAACATCTGCGTACTCATAATGTATATAAATCAGGCAGTTTCTTCAAATTTCTCAACTCTTTTAGTTGTTACACTCCAATATACTACAATATTCCGAATTGAATATATTCCTTCCTTTATGATATCCAATCCATCCTTTACAGTCTAGTTCAAAATATATGCAAAATAACGCATATGAAATAACTTTCCACCAACTAGCATGCTCTCAACCCATATCTTAGTTTTTAACTTTTCAATCATAGCGTCATTTGTACTACAATTGGCAACTGTTATGGTGGATAATTTACTGTCGATATTAAAATCCATTAAACAATCTCCTAATACCCATTCACATGTATGTGATGTGGCACATAAACGAACATATCATTTATAAATATTACCAAAATCAATCATAATGTAATGAAAAAGTAAATGATAACAATATTAAAGAACATAAATTACATCAAAAGTTTATTATGTAAAGTCTAATCATTGTCAACATAATGTTCCATCACTGCCATATAACCTTTCTTTTGCTTATCAGCTATCCACGTATCTATTATAATGGCAATATGTCCTTTATTACTCGATAGTGCTTTTAAAACCTATTTCTTCTTATCCTTGTATATCTTCATAATGTCCTTCTTTAATGTATTCTAACTTCGAACCTTAAGGGTCAGTTGTAGTCAGCTGCAAAACATCTTAAATCTTTTTGTATCAACTATAGATAGTGGATATTTATCACTGATTACCATATAAGCCCTCAAAACCTTGATTTGTTGCTATCATAAGATGTTGCAGTCATTTCATTCTTCCCTCTCGTAATGTTAAGGGTAAAAAAATGTTTGACCTTTTAATACCATTTTCCTTCTACTATTCAAATCCATATGTCTCTTTGAATGAGAGGTTTCACCTTTTAAACTCTAGATCAACATCTTCTGACAATATTTACGTTCAACTTTTTTTACTTCGTTTGTTGATCTAGTCTTCTTGAAGTGGTTCAAACTTCACTTTTCAATTGAGTTTGAGTTGAACTTCTATCTTCACTTAGTATGGACTAGATGTTTCCACTTTTATCTCTAGCACTAGATTAGAACTCTCTTATGAAGGAATATGTTCATCCATCTGAAACAATCAATATATAAATATAAATATATATTATTTATAATTATAATTGAATAGCATTATGATTAATGTATATGTATTGTATTAAAATACAAGCCTTAAAATAAGGAATTACAAAATGGATAAAGATAAGTGAAAATGAGTTGGTTGGGATATACAAAATATTTGATTTATTGAACTTGGATAATATTTTGGTAAGTTGTCTTAATATTATCTTCCCATTTTCTTACTCATTTGTCACTTCTTCTGTATCAAAACCAAGTATTCTTAGGGTTTCACTACATAGACTTCCCATCATATATTGTTAGAAATAATCAAATTTAAGGTTAACTTATCTTGCTGATTCCATGGTGTTTTATATGGATGACCATATAAGTATTAGTAGAATGAGTGTATATAAGTATCAGGATAATTACCTTTTAATTTTTCTTAAATAAAATAAACCTATATCAAAACACATTGCTTGAATGGAATGCTCTATTAACATTGCCTTGCAAATGAATATATCTTAAAGCACCTATTCACCTAATCCTACATATTAGAAATTAGAAAGGAATCTTACAAAAAGATAGCAACTTCTTAACAAGCAAGACATTGACTAGCATCATCTAATTTCTTCCAAGCTAAAAGACAACCTCAACTTTATTCAGAAGATCACATGGAGGAAGATTCAACCTTAGATTTATTATGCAAACAAAAATTCAAACAGATAATGGTTATACTAAAGTATATTATTATGAAAAAATAAAAAAACTTTCTTAATTGTGATGCCTTAGTAACATGACCATTTCATGTAAAACTATAAGGAGTATGCAAATCAACTTCTAATCTAGAATGCCAAGTACGTGAATTATTAGTTATCGAATCACTAAATAACAATTCTAAAATTCGATACATTACAGTTGTTATCCCTATATATGCTTATTATTTGCAAAAAAAAATTAACTTGTTAATTGTTATTAGTCTTAGTTTTTATGGGGTATTTCCTCAAGTACTTTACATGCATTAGCTAAATCACCAAACCTTACATGCATATGGACCACAATATTCCCTATTTACAAGTCAGATCCACCCATAACTCCTTAATCCTCTCCAAACAATCAAACATGTTTATTAATATGAATAATACGACAAAAAAAATTTGGGCACAGAGAGAGGACCTTAAGGCCTTGACGAAATAATACGGAGGGGCACCTATTGCGAAGGGGGTAGGAGCACCTATTGCAGCTAGTGACTGGTGGGGCGATAAAGGGACAATTGTTCCGGCTAACGATTGGTGGCATGATTAAGTGCAAGTGATGATGAGATGAGAGAAACGAAGGGAGAGGTGAAGAAAGAAATCAACATAAAGCAAAGTGACACAGTAAGAAAGAGTTATACAAAACGATGTCATTTTGTCATTTTGCTTCATCTGTTTAATTGTTTACTACTAAAATGACATCATTTTTCTTTTAAACCAAAGTTATGTCATTTTCTAGTTTAGACAGTCAAGCCTTAGGCCGAACTCCAACTCAATCCTGACATTTCCCTTCATAGGCCTAAGGCCCGGTCAACCTGGACCGAGCTAGGCCATTTTTTTCATCCATGTTTCCAAAGGCTTTGCTTAAAAAGGAACCTAGTTCTATTCTTTCTATGGATTCTTATAAGAATAAGAAAAGAGCTCTAAAAAGAATACGAATAAGAGACATAAGGCTTTTGCTAAAATAGAAAAGCAAAGTGATCATTTCAAGAAAGACAATAATAAGGAATACGATTTTATTATAGAGTTATTGGACATTAAAAGAGGAACTGTAAAGTTTATCTTGCTATCCTAATAGACAAGAAACTTAATGATGCTTCATCCTTGAGCATATTTATGATTAAGATTATAATAGTATACAACTACTAACAAAGAATAAACCATTGAGGAAAAGCATTCTGAGTTAGTAATAGAACAAGTGTTATTTTATTAGCAATATGAAATTGTAGTTTAGTTTTGCCTTTCAACCTTATAGTAGAACTAAATAATTTTTATTATGTTCTAGTTATTACAAGAAATATTATTTTCATACTTATTTAGATGTGAAGGGATTTTTTTATTACTAACAAGAAAAAAAAAGTTGTTCTTTTATAAAGTTGATGTTTATTATAGATCTAGATTACTTACAAATGCTTTGTATGAATTAGAATAGAAAGGCCAATCCGTCATATATATAGAAAGAAAAAAAATTAAGTGAACAAAATCCATTTTTCTAAGATGTTATAGGTTAGGTCATATTAACAAGACTAGAATGACAAAATTACATTAATAAGGATATTTGGATACTTTTGATTATAAATCATATAAAACTTCTTAACCTTGTTTATTAGGTAAGATGACTAAACTATACTTTGTGTCGATAAGCTACTATAGCTTATACATTCAGATGTATATAGCCTTAGATCTACTCACATTAAAGTGGGTACTCATTTTGTTACGCACAAATGATCATTCTAGATATGGTTTATGTGTATTGAATAAAGTAAAAGTCTAAATCATTTGAAAGGTTTAAAAAATTGAGACTTGAGGTTGAGAAATGAACTGATAGAAGTACTAAGGCATTTAGATCTAATTGAGTTAGTGATTATTTAGATCATAAGTTTCTTAGTTACCTAAAAACAACTAGGATTCTCTTATAATGGTTTCCACATAGATCTATACAACATAATACAGTGTTTGAGAGGAGAAATCATACTCTATTAGATAAGTTATGTTCCATGACGAGTCATGTAGTCCTTTATATTTTCCTTTAGGGATATGCCCTTGAAACTACTACTTACCTTCTTAATAGAGTTCCATTTAAATTGATTCATAAGATTCTTTCTGAGATATGGACTTATAGTAGACCAAACTTGTTATACCTAAAGATTTAGAAAAGTGATACTTTTGTGGAGCATGCAACATATGATAAAGTTCAAGATAAATTAAATATATACAAATTAGTAGGTGTCTAAAAGAAAATATTAAACATCAATTTTACCATTCCTTTAAGTAAAAAGTGTTTTTCATAAGACATGCTCCATTTCAAAAAAGAGAATTTATGCTAAAGTAAAATAATGGGAGTAAGGTAGAACTTAGAGGTACCAAGAACCAAAAATGTACATTCAAATGGAACAGAAACCTCAAGTCGGTACATATGATTTACAACCAGGAGTTCAAGACACACATAGCTCTCATTGCACTATATCATTCCTAAAATAGGTTTGATTTACATATTAAAAAGGAAAAAGATGATACATTGCTTATAAATGATGAGCCTACTAATTTGAAGGAAGCAATGTCTGACATTAATTCTTTAAAATGGCATAAAGCTGTGGGATTTAAAATGGAATCAATATATAATAACCAAGTATATAGTTTAGTGGATCGATGCAATTATACAAGTAAATTTTTAAAATATAAATAAACATGACTGTTATATGCACATATACAAAGAAAGACTAGTGGCCAAAAGGTTGCAAACAAAATTAAGAAGCTATGATGAAAAAAATTCTAGTAGAAATTCTTAATTCCATAAAGACATTAATGGCTCTATCTACATACCATAATTATGATATCAGACTAATAGATGTCAAGACAATATTTCTCAGTGGGAAGTTTGCTTAAGGATATGTATATGACATAACGTGAAGGTTTTGAATTCAAGAGGTTTCCTAATCATGTTTACAAGTTACAAAAATTTATTTATGAATTTAAGCAAATACCATGAAGTCGAAACATCAATTTTGATGAGATAAATAAGGAGTTTGATTTTATAAAAAAGGTGAAAAAAAACTTTATATTTATGAGAAGGTTAGTAAAAGTGTGTTTGTTTTCTTAAGTGCTATATATGGATGATAAATTACTAATTGGAGATGAGATTTTGATGCTTCATTTTATAAAGATCTAATTATCCAAGAACTTCTCTATGATGGATAAGGGAGAAGCAACTATATTCTAGGAATAAAGATTAATAGAGATAGATAAAAAATATTGCTTAGTGTATCTTAGTCCAAGTGTATGGACAAAGTGCTAAAGAGACTTAGTATGAATAATTCCAATAGGGGATTCTTACACATGTCAAATTAGATTTCTCTCTCAAAGAGTATATAGCTACAAAAGTAGGAAGAGAGAGATAAAATGGATTATTTTCCATATGCTTCTACTATTGGATCAATCATGTATATGATAATTTATATGAGAACAAAAGTTTATTATTCTTTAAGCATAACAAGCATGTTTCAATCCAATTATGGTAATGATCAATAGATGGTCGTAAAAAACATCTTAAATTAATTAAGAAGAATAAAAAAAATATTAGTTTATAAGGGAGTTGTGCTAAGAGTTTAAAGGTATTCAAATGCGATTTTTTAGTCCAATAATGATGATACCAAGCCATAATCAAGTTACATCTTAATGGTGGTGTAGTAAATTGTAGAAGTTCTAAACAACCAATCATTATTGATTTTATGACTAAGATAGAGTACATTTTAATGTGTAAGTTGGCAAAGGAAGTTGTTTGGATTAAGAAGTTCATGATCGAACTTGAAGTGGTTTATATTATTATTAAGTCGATAGTATTATCTACATAGCAATTGTGTTATTATATAGACAAAGGAACAAAGGTCTCATCAAAGGTCCAAGCATCTACTTAAAAAGTTTCACTTGATTAAGGAAATATTGGAACATAAGGATATTATACTAGCGCGAATACCTACTGAAGAGAATTTTTTAAATCCTTCCATTAAGTAAGGATGTCATTTTTTTACTCAACCTGACCCGATTTCATAGATCAAAAGTGGTCGGGCCACAGGCATTACTTATCAAAACAAAGTCATTTTTTACCTTTTTTAAAAATATATATATAAGATGGGTCGGGCATTCCTACCATTAAGGCTCTATATGAATTAGCAGTTTTTGATCCCTTTGACCCCATTCTCGATCCAATGTGGAGACCAGGTATGTTCGTTATACTATTTATGACTCGTTTAAGAATCACTAATTCATATGGTCGTTGGATTATTATAAGAGGAACTATAACGATCTAGGTATTTGGAGTTATGAAGGAGTGGCTAGAGTGAGTATTGTATTTTCTAGCTTGTGCTTATTGACAGCTATCTAGCATTAGGTATATTGGAATCTAGAAATATTTTATTATGAACATACAGGAAAACCGTCTTTGGATTTACCTAAGATCTTTGGAATTCATTTATTTCTCTTAGAGTGGGCTAGTTTAGTTTTGGTTCTTTTCATGTAGCTGGATTGTATGATTGTCTCAAAAGATACATGATCGATATATGGATGAATATGGTAATAGATATATAGGCAATTGCCTTTAGAACAAATGGGAGATTGTTAGTTTATACCCTTACAATCAATTAGCTGGTCGTAAGTAATATATAACAATATTAATTATTCAATAAAGGCATTATTTATATTTATATATTCTATTAATTATTTTAATGCCTAATAATAAAGATAAAATCCTTGATTTTATGATTATTTAATTGAAATTATGAAAGTATTATAATTATGATATTTAAATTGAATTTAGATATTATTCGTAAATTATTTTTGGTTATATTTTATTAAGACAAAATATTGATGAAACAATAAAATTAGTATATATGATGTTTCTTTCTTATGAAGAAAGTAATTGATTTCATAATTGCAAGTATAGAGATACTTAAAAGATATATGGATACTTATTAAAAGATATATGGATACTTATTAGAGAATAAGTTTACTAAATTAGCCCGATTATAGTGATCTTGAATTAAACATTACTTTTGTGTTCGTAGATATCATCATTATGATGCTTATATAATTGATCATTAGATTTGAGATTACCAAAGTATCTCTTATATAAATTACCATATTTTATGGATACTTTGACCTATTTTATTGAGAGAAGTTCAATTAGTAGTACCCGGAATAGTATAAATAGATGAAGATAGTTGAATGAGTCAATAACATATTTGTCACTCTAAGGTCTTGTTTATTAACTAGTAATGATGAAGTCGGAATGGGAATACTATCTTTATTCCCTAACTTTTACTTGATTTGTTACTAGCAATGGCTTAAATATGGAATGAAAAAACTTAAATGAATTATAAACAATTGTGGACTTTTATTCCTGAGAGGGATGCAGGTATAAGTTAGAATAAAATATCAGGCATAAGAGATAAGTAATGAGTGAGATATTATTATAATGTTGTCAAGATAAAGTCAAGATATTGATTGGAAAATCATAAATTACAATCTTTGTATTTCTTTAATGATTATATTATTCTATTTCATTGACAGTATATTAAGTAAAATAAGTTTTTTTAGTTCTTTAATTTTATTCTTATCATAAAATCATTCATAATTATTTAAAAATTAATAATTTTATAATTCATTGAAAAATAATTTTGATTAATTACTTATGAAAATATATTTTTTATTAATTATTTACAAAATAAATCATATAATAACTCAATATGAGTAAAAAATTTCATTATCATTCATAATATTCGATACCAAATATTACCATAACTATTAACTTGATTAATCTCATTCTTAAGGATTGCATACTAAACACACATAATCAGTTATTTCATTCATATTATGATTCCCACTTTCTATTCTCATTCCTATTTTTTTATTCTAATTCCTTCTTACTAGTTAGAAAATGAGGGCCTAAAGTAATTAGGGAGAAGGTTCTCTTATTTTTTATTAAAATAATAATTTAAAGATTTTTCTATTTAGAGTTAATTGAATTTGAATATCAATTATTAATTAACATGAATGAACCTGATTGAATTTAAATAGAGTATATATTAATTTTATGCTTTATTTACTATTGAAACATTGAATAATGAAAGGAATGAATTATGCAGTATAACCATGCATAGACAAGTTATGTCAACCACTTTGATATTTCTAACATGTGAATGTCATGATATATTGCTATATATAAATATTGATTTGAAATTATAAATTATTTAATTAATTTAAAAATATTTTTAATTTATCTATTTCTAATTATAAATTAAAACTATTAATTTATAATTATTAGCTATAAAATAAGAATATAATACGTCAAACATAAAGAGTAATTAAAGCGAGAAAATTTAAGTTAAATTAAATTAAATTAAATTATGAAGTTTTAGGAAATTTTGGATACCATATTACATTTGGTTTATTAAGACCAAATTTTAATTATAATTAGATTTAAGCTATATTTATAGTTTAGTTTTAACTATATTAGAAAAAAAATCTTACTCTTTCTTTTTAAAAGGGAAAGACTTAAGCGAGTTAGCAATCATATCAATTCCTCTTAATTGTTGAGCTCTCTTTTCTTCTTTTCTTTCGAGGCTTGAGCTAGAGTGCCTGCCAAGTAATTGATGACCTTCATTAAAAGGCTTAGAATAGTTGTTTACCAAATGTTATATGTTTTATGATGGTTAAATATAAGAATTCTAAACATGTGATTACATTAACAATATAAATTGAGTTTATATCTCCTTTTGAGGCTTAGGGCTAGAGTACGTGCTAAGTAATTAATGAACTTCAATAAAAGGCTTAGAATAGTTTATTTAATTTTTAGGCCTATCAAATTTCACTATGATAACTTATTTGTCGTTTTTTTTTTTCTAATAATATAAAGAGCATAGTTGGTACCAAGTATGTTGAGTTTAAGCACTTTAAACTTTGAGGATGAGTCATTGTTGTTGTTTTTCTTATTGTGGTTGTTGTTCTTTTTGTTTTTGATGATGATGATGATGATGATTATGATGAGTTTATGAGTACATTGTCACTATAGACATATCATTTGACTCACTTGCTAAGAGACTTAAACCTATAGATTTCCATAAACATAGAGGCTATGTATTATGTTAGTCTTTTAATGTTCTAACTTAATGAGAGTTTGTAATTGTTATGTTATATCTATTATAGTACCTGCGATGAATAAATTTACAGTACTTATTTATTGTATCGTGATGTTTGAAACGTATGTAGGTGGTTATCTTGTTGAATATGTACACATATAATTCTTTTTTATCTTAAGATATAATTATGATTTCCTTACGAAAACAGATAGATTTTTTTTCATGATTAATCTTTATGGTTAATAGCTCTTTATAGAATAGGTCATCTTTTAATAATTAATTTTTTGTGAGGTTGATAGTCTTTTTAAAGATCATGATTCGGACGGCAATTGATTGGGCCAAAGTGCACGAGTCTAAGCTTAATCAAAGACCAATTAAACCTCAGGCACATAGCCCAAATTTGAGCTCGATCAGGCTTAGGTGACCTGAACCCTGATCAAGTCCAAACCTAACCCAATTTCTTTTTTAAATTTAAAATTTTAAAAATGATATCATTTTTCTTAAAATTTTTTGACTTAAAGTTGACTTAAGCTGTGCAATCTGAGTCTTAATATGCCCTAAAGTTCGAAAGTTTAAAAAAAAACACTAAACTCAACCTAAAGCCCAATCAAAATCAGTTGAGCCATTAACTTCAAATTGAGCCTAATCGAATTGAATCAGGTTGAGTCAAGCTTAATTGCCAAGCGTAGATCATAAGTCTTGTTTTGGGACCAAGATCTTGATTTAAAACCAAGACTGATGTGATTATGCAATATGTATGACTATATGCGTCACGGATACAAGTCACATTGAATAGTAATACACTTGAGAATTCAGTTAGTAAATTGTTTACATTGTGACTATAGGAATTGTATATTCAATAGAGTTGTGGAAGGGGCGTCGTGGTCGTTTAATAAACATCTATTAGTTTGGAGTGAAATTGAGGAAAGGCAGGATCCTTTACATGTTCCATTGCTCCATATCAATGTCTGGGTGCATGTTAAGGGACTAAAGCCAAGTTTTTACAGAGAGGAGGTGGCTAGGTCCCTCGGAAACTTCATCGGTGAGTTTATTTCTTATGATTTGCAGTTCAGTTCATAGAGCAATGAAACAATTATGTGGATTAGAACCAGGTTTGATATTCGTCGTCCATTAAAAAGGAAGAAGAAGCTCATGGATGCCAATAGGGAAGCCTTCTATGTCTATTTTAGTTACTTTCATGTCCACATATTCTGTTACATTTGTGGAATCATTGGCCACAAGAATGCTTTTTGTGAGAAACGTTTGTATAATAAACCAGAAGATCTTCGGTTCGAATGGGATGACAGCCTTTGCATCACCGTTCGGCGAGGGTTGATTTCCAGTAGTCAGTGGTTACATGAAGAGGGAGGACCGAGATTTGGGGCAGGAATTTCGGGAAACAATAACTGCATGGGTATTGATAACGATGTTAATTTGAAATCACATCAAATTTGTCAATCATTTTTCGGAGTTGACTTAGGTGTAGATAAGGAAGCTAATGATGTGGCTTTGATGGAAACTGATTTGGGTGAAGATGATATTGTGGGCCTAGCTGAAGAATTAAAAAAAAGGCCCAGGAGTGGACTAATTCCCAGGAATGGAATTTTGTCTAATACGACTACACCTGCTGCTATTTCTAACTCTAAAGATTCTGCAGAAGGTTCTAACGCTGGAGTTTATTCTTCAACGTCAAAATTAGCGGCTGATCTCGTAAAACGGCGGGATAGCTGATCGCGGCTTATCTATCAATCCTAAGATTAATCCTTGGAAACCGGTCAAATAAATTTGTACCAAGGATTGCAAT
>JAOSBN010000003.1:9781176-9824226 GCA_027563595.1 Erythroxylum suave
CTAATTCTTGATTTTATTGTAGCAATTTGCGAAAAAGGCTAAAAGATCTATTCAACCCCCCTTCTAGATCGTTTACATGTCCCTCCTAAAATAAGAGACTTTTTGTGGCGGGCTTGTTGAGATGTACTACCTAAAAAATCAAACCTTGTGAAACATGGAATAAAGGTTGATGATCTTTGTTTTTTCTGTCCTTCGAGAGAAGATGGTGACCATGTGTTGTGTCATTGTGTTCGGGCAAATGCTTGTTGGAGTTTACTTGGTTTTAATATTCCCACTGCACCTGCAACTTTTATTGATCTATTTATGCAGTGTTGGGACGGCCTTGGACAACAAAAAGCAGAACTATTGGCTTTTCTAGCATGGAATTTGTTGAAGGCAATAAATGAATTTTGCTGGTCGGCAAAATTGTTGCAACCTAACCAGATTGCATATATGGCTTCTAAGCATTGCATGGAATGGACATCTTATGCTAGTTTACGTGTAGCTACAGGACAAATACTTTTCCATGAAAATGGGCCTAGTGTGGGGCCATGTGTTAACTTGGATAATGTTGTTTGGCATGCATTTTGTGATGCATCACTATTTCAAAGAGAGGATGTAACAGGTGGTGCGATGGTGTTTGAGGATGGGGAGGGCAGGCTTTTGCAAGCTGTGTCTACACATTCTGCGAGGTGCAAACCGCATGCTACAGCTGAAGCTTTGGCTCTTCATATTGCTCTACTTTTTATTGGTGATCATTATCAGTCTAGTGGTTATATTTTTGTTGATTGCCAGGTTTTATTTTGTGCTTTGAATTCTCATACTCTAGATCTTTCAAAGTGTGGGGTTATTGTAGGTGATTGTAAAAAACTTTTAGTTGATAGGTCGAATATTCAGATTAGGTGGATTCGGCATACTATGAATGGTGTTGTTCATTCCCTAGCTAGAGCATCCATTCGTTTTTTACCACTTTGTATTTGGGAGAGTGTTCCTAATATTCTCCTTTCCCATTACATTTAATATAATAATGGTCATTTTCTCTTCAAAAAAAAAAGTATGGATGGTTTAGTTGAATTGAGTTTTTTATACTGAAATATTTTTCAAAAATTGTGTAAATTTATTATTTAACTCATAAAAATCATTTTGAAAATGCTTTTAAAGAAATTGTTAACTCTAATTAATTACATTTAATTGAATTTTTATGGATAAAATACTACTACCTATAAATTTATGATTATGTTTGTGATTCTATTTTGAGCTTGGTGTCATCGATAAGTCTATTGAGAATGATAATATATAACAGTTGGGTAGAGCAATGATAGGGTCCAATCTTTTAAATAATTAGATAAGTCTCCCTTATCATTTTATAATCAACGTTTTAAGAGATTTTATTTGTATTATCAGTAAGGGATATTTTAAAAACATTATTATGTAAACTTTCAAAAACAAAAAAGAAAGTCATTTTATATACTTTCAGGTAATAGAAAAAATATCTTATAATCCAGATATTAGTGATAACCTTTTTTTTTTTTTGAAATTTGTTAGATATATGGTATATATCCTCTTATTTTATTTTGACATATCTATTATTAATTGGACCTGTAAGATATTAATTGAATGATGACAGCTAATTATATCTTTGTTTGACTTGGATTCAAAAAGCTAATTTGGATAATGTTTTAGATGTTATAAAATCCTATCTTAAATAGATGTATATCTTGAGAAGATATGCGGTATGGTTGTTGATTGGCTATTTTGACGTCGACTGCACGTTAGTGAGATTTTTGGTGAAGAACAAATGTTGGATGGATCCTCAGTGAATAATGAAAACGTTGATTGGTGTAAAGGTGTAGCTGTGAATTTTCCTGTGATGACACTCGCTTGACTTCAGCTGCATTAATGGTGAATTGATTTTGACTATGTGAAGATTACGTGAGTGAGTGGGCTAATTGGTAGTGTGTGAAATCTGCAGTTTGGTGTGTGCGTGACCCTATGTTCTTTCACTTTTCATTGGCTGCATGATTTCTAGAATTTTGAACTGTGTTTGTTTAATTCTCGTTCTACTATTGTCTTTGTTGTTGGTTTTGTACAAAAAAATTCAGTAGTTGTTGCGGTTATTACAACTCTAATGGCGTTTAGGTGAAGAAACATTTTTTGATTTGAGACATTTTTGTGGCTGTTGTATGTAGGATTTTTAGTGAAGATATTAAAGCCTGACAGCAGATCTTTCGACGGGCAACTTCCCATTCTTTTGTTGATGAAGCAGCATATTTAAGGAAGTTGCTTTTTATCTCAAGTGTTTTCTTTGTTTATGTTGATTATTGTTTAATCACCTGAGCTGTTTATTTCATATCTTTATTATCAAATAGTTGTTCAGAAAAATTCTCTGACGAGGTTAACACGAGTCGGTCGTGTTATTCGATGTGAAAATCTTTTATGGAAAGTGAGGTTAAGAGATAGTGTCAAGGGTTAAATGGTGTCGGTTTAGTAAAGACTTGGGTAAATCTATTATACTTCAGTAAAAGTATTTAATATGGCTGAGGGCTCTACAGACGTACATAAGGAGTGTCGAACTGCATTACCAAATTCTAGTATTATTTGTTATTTCATTTTTGGCTATTTTTTTTATTTGTGCTAAAAACAACCACAATAAAATTGAAAAGTTTGTGAAATTACTATTCATATGGTTTTTCAAAATTGTATAATTAAGGTGTGTTTAATGATTAGACAATCACTCACTCAAGTTATGCATAGATACTTGGAATTAACACCAGTAAGATTGTACGATTCATATTGAACCACAATAACAGCAAGGCCAAAAGAATCGAAAACTTAGTGCAACTTTTAACCTCCCAACGTCACCTCCTAGATGACAAATGAAAACCAAAATGATTCCGGCAAATTTCACTTAAGTCAATTAATTCGGTAACCTAGTTTCCATTACATAAGTGTTTTTACAGTTTTTGCGTTGTTTTTTCATTGTCCTCTCACAAAGACATAAACATAAACATAACAAAAGACAGAATCTTCCTATGCTTTCTTCACTATCCCAGTAGAAGGTTGTCAACTTTGGTCTCTGTTTTTTAAGCCAATAGAGCATATGAAGTTCTTGAATCAAAGATAAACAAGTTTGATATCAACGAAACAAGATTAATTTTGTTGTGAAGTTGTACACCGTCACTAGCAATGTAACAGTGCTTGGTTTATATACATATACAAAGCAAATATAAATATGACACGTGTATGGACAGGCTCTGTTATAGCATAACAACTTTTGTCCTTATTTCTAAATAGTATCTTGATGTGGTAGTGCGTGTTGTCTCATGATGGTTGCTGTTGGTGTGTATATTCCACACACATGAGACCTGCAACAATAGTGACAGCTTAGAATTCTTCACACCCCCGACAAGCTTGTACTTGGAAGCATATTTAATTGATTAACAAACTTCAAAAAATTTGCTTTTGGTAGAGACTTGGTAAATAGATCAGCAATTTGATTAGTCGTTCCAATATGTCTTGGCATAATAAAACCTGATTTTAAATAATGACTAATAAAATGACAATCCACTTCCAAGTGTTTGGTTCTCTCGTGGTAGATGGGATTTTTCGTGATCTATATGGCGGCTTGATTGTCACAGCACAACGTGACTGACAGCTGTAATTGTTTTTCATATCATAAGAGAATTTGCAGGTAATTCTCTAACTCATCCTCCCTGTTCTGTATTGACTGGTTCTTGGATTCTTGACACTGGGGCAACTAGTCATATATGTTGTGATAAGACGTTTTTTGAAACATTAACCCCCTTGCATGTTCCTGTGTCGTTGTTTCTTCCTGAAAAGTCCAGAAAACTTGTACATTTTGCTGGCAGTGTAATCTTGAGTCCTTTGTTAACCTTGTCAAATGTCCTTTACTGTCCTGAATTTCATCATAATCTGGAGTCCATTTGAAAACTGATAACTCAAAATAATGCTAAGGCTATTTTTGCTGGAAATGGTTGTTGGTTGCAGGACCACATAAATGAATCGGTTATTGGAAAGGGGTGGATCCAGGGAGACTTATACATTTTGGAGTCTAATCAATGGGATATGAAGAGTCATAGAGACCAGAAAGTTAACACAGTTACTGAAGGTTCTAATAGAGCATGTAATAAGAATTTACTTTTATGGCACTCTAAGTTAGGCCATCCATCTTTTGAGGTTGTAAAGCATGTACTGTCTTTACCCAAGAATGAAAAGTTTGATCATTTTCTGTGTGATATTTGTGCTCAATCAAAACAAACCAGATTATTTTTTTCACACAGTCAAACTTGTGCCTCTCTACCTTTTGATCTAATCCGCGTTGATTTATTGGGACCCTACCATGAACCATCACATTCTGGAGCAAGATTCATGTTGACAATAGTTGATGATCATACCAGATCAATATGGACATTCCTACTTAAAACCAAAACCTCAGTCTGTCACACACTTGACCTGTTCTTCAAAATGATCAACACGCACCACTTTATGACTGTTAAAATCATAAGAACTGACAATGGAACTGAGTTCACTAATCAAGATTGTCAACGATTGTTTGGAGGACTAGGAATCAAACATGAACAGACTTGTAGTTACACACCACAACAAAATGGATTGGTGGAGCAAAAATATAGGCATTTAATGGTTGTGGCAAGAAGTTTAATGCTCCAATTTGGTGTATCTAAGAAATTTTGGGGTGAATGTATGTTGATGGCTACCCACTTGATAAACCGACTACCATCCAAACTCCTTTCTTGGAAAACTCCATTTGAAATGCTCCACAAACCCAAACCCGATTACAATAACCTTAAGACATTTGGATGCTTAGTTTATTGTACCAAAACTACACCTTGCAAAGATAAATTTGAACCACGAGTTGAAAAGGTAATTTTTGTTGGATATTCCCCTGGACAAAAGGGTTATAAGGTGTATATACTGGAGAGCAAACAATTCAAAGTGAGCAGGGATATAGTGTTTCATAAGAATGTGTTTCCACTGCTGAATGTTACAGGAACAATATACCCTGAACATGATGATATTTCTCTGCCCTTAGTGGATGATAGAAGCATTGAAGGAGTTATTCCCAGTGAGTCTAGTTTGTCTAATTCACCATCTTCATCAAGTATTACTTCACCTAGTGAAAGGTCTTCTTCAGCTACCGTAAGTCTTGACTCTACAACAAATACTGATACAGCTGTAAATGAACCAAATACACATGCACCTGAAAGTCGAAGAAGTTATAGGGTTAGATCAGCCCCAAAATGGCTAGGCAATTATGTGTCATGTGTCAAAACTATAACACCATCCGTCGAGTCACCTGTGTCCCAAAAAAATAACCCACCAAAATACAATTTACCTGTAGCGAAGTTGGAGACTAGAGTATTTCTATCACAGCATATTGATCTTTTAGCTAATAAGTGTTCCACACAAGAACTGATTAATTACAAACAAGCGAGTGTTGATCCAATCTGGAAAGCTTCTATGCAGCAAGAGATTGAGGCTCTCGAAAACAACAACACCTGGACCATATGCAACTTACCAAGAGGGAAGAAAGTTGTTGGTAGTGCATGGAAATTCAGACTGAAGCTGAATCCAAATGGCACAGTGGCAAAACCAAAATCTAGAGTGGTCGTACAGGGTTTCACTTAAGTGGAGGGTATACACTTTCATGACTGCTTGTCACCAGTTGGCAAATGGACCACTATTAGAATCTTGGTTCATTTTGCTGCTACACAGCGCTGGCATCTCCACCAAATTGATGTGAATAATGCTTTTCTACATAGATTTCTACATTAAGAAATCTATATGAAATCACCGGAAGGATACACTAAAGCAGGTCCAAGACAGGTTTGCAAGCTAAACAAGCCCATTTACGGTCTCAAACAAGCATCGAGAGAATGGAATGCAGAGTTCACATCCAAGTTACTGAAGTATGGTTTTGAGAAGCCAAAACATGATCATTGTTTTTTTTGTTCAGAGTTCTGGTGAAGGTTTCCTTGCATTGGTCATATATGTTGATGATGTACTCATTGTGGGAAGCAAACTCAACCTCATTACTATTCTGAAGACGTATCTACATCAGGAGTTCTCCATTAAAGATCTTGGTGAAGCTAAGTACTTCCTTGGGGTTGAGCTATCTCTTACTATAGATGGGATTTTCTTGGGACAAAGAAAATACATCCTGGATATTCTACAAGAAACAAGGATATCAGGTGTCAAACCAGCCTCTACTCTACTCACTCCAGGAACTGATTTTGTTGATTCATGTGGTGAACTACTGCCTGACTTAAACCAATACAGAAAGTTAATGGGAAAGTTGCTTTATCTGAATTTTTCAAGACCGGACATCAGCTTCTCAGTTAATTATTGTAGTCAATTCATGCATCAACCTTGCAAAGGACACATGGATGGGGCTTTACAAATATTGGCTTACCTAAAGGGAACTATTAATCACGGTTTGTTCTACAGCAGCAAGTCTTCATCAACAATGAGTTGTTTTGCTGACGCAGACTATGCGGATTGCACCATTACACAGAGGTCCATCTCAAGAAATGCAATCTATCTGGGTTCCAATCTCATTTCATGGAGAAGCAAGAAACAATCTACGATGTCTCGTTCATCAGCCGAAGCTGAATATCGCAGCATGGGTTCAGCTGTCACTGAACTATTATGGATATCTTACTTGCTGAATGATATGAAACAACAATTACAGCTGCCAGTCACGTTGTGGTGTGACAATCAAGCCATCATACAGCTCACGAAAAATCCCGTCTACCACGAGAGAACCAAACACTTGGAAGTGGATTGTCATTTTATCCTTTCATAATCTGTGCCACTTCCCTGTTTACTTCCTTTTGAATGATGGAAGTCATGTCCATGTCTTCTCTTCCCTCCTGCATTTCACATCTTTGTCTCCTTCAGAGTCACTATAGTCAAGAGGACTATTAGCAATGAAATTGGCAGCTGTATTGTTAGTTTGGCCTTTCTAGAACCCCTGCACTTTCTTTCCTTTCCACCAAGGAGGATAGCCTTTGAGCTTGAAACACGACTCTCTGGTTTGATTTTCCTCCTTACAATATGAACAGATCTTCTCGCCCTCCTTGTGTCCCCTATGTTGTGAACCATATTTTGAGCCAAAATTCGTATGAAAATGAGAACGTACCATATGAGCGCTTTGCTCAATTGGGTCAGAGTTGAAATAAGTGAGTTTCAGGTTGTTTCTCAACCCTCAATACCATAGAGTAGGCTTTAGCCACCAAGGGAATTGGATCCTGCAACAGTATTTGGTCCCTTGTTAAGTCATAGGCCTCGTTTAATCCCATAAGGAATTGAATCAACCTGTTTCGTGTGCTATGCTCAGTGATCTATCTTCCGGCCTCGCAAGTACAAGTGGGTATGGGTTCGAGGACGTTATACTCGTCCCACAACTTCTTCAAAGTTGTGCAGTACATGGTGACACTCATGGAACCTTGAGATACTGAATTGATGTCATGTTGTATTTTGTAGTGCATTGGACCATTAGATTTACCAAATTGATCTTTTAGATCTGTCCAGAGATTAGCAGCAGTGCGAGAATACCAAAACCCAGTTACAATCTCTTTTGAAATGGCATTGAGTATCCAGGAACGTACCATTCTGTCGACGCGTAGCCATTGTTCATAAGTAGCATCTCCTTCTGGTTCAGTTATACCTCCATTGACAAAACCAAGCTTCATTTTCGCCCCCAATGCAGTCTCCATGGCAATCTTCCATTGAAGGTAGTTGCGTTCATGTAGTGGATTAGTCACTAATGACATTCCAGGGTGATCTGAGCTATGAAGATAAAGAGTATCATCCTCAGATCTCCCACCATGATTCCACGCATTAACAACCATATGGGGTATGATAGCGGAAGAGTGAAATAAAGCAAAGAAGAAGAATAAGGTGGTGTATTTAAAATGGGAAGTGGCACCGCTATGATACCACCTTGAATCAAAGATAAACATGTTTGATATCAACGAAACAAGATTAATTTTGTTGTGAAGTTGTACACCGTCACTAGCAATGCAACAATACTTGGTTTATATACATATACAAAGCAAATATAAATATGACACGTGTATGGACAGGCTCTGTTATAGCATAACAACTTTTGTCCATATTTCTAAACAGCATTTTGATGTAGTAGTGCGTGTCGTCTCATGATGGTTGCTGTTGGTGTGTATATTCCACACACACGAGACCTACAACAGTAGTGACAGCTTGGAATTCTTCAGAAGTGTTAGCCATCGGACCTCATTCAATCTCATCTAGCCAAGTATTTGAAGCAACTACTATTGAAATGCCTTTGAAAGAAGTAATCCACCATGCAATTACATTTCGTGTATAACGTATTTGTTATTACATTTTCGTGTGCAATGTATTAACCAGGAAATTTGTTATGATTCCTGGAAATTAAATGACGAGGAACATTTCATGAAACTCATTTCGTACTTTCCAAGTAATACAAAGTTGTCACCCTTACAGCCAAAACATTTCAAAATTGCAATGAACGGGACGGGAAAATCTGAATATTAAGTAGTCCCATCTGCTTATTCACTTTTTGCAACATATTCAACTTTGAGGTTGGAAAGATTTAAGCCTACTGTCATGCCATGACCATAAACCCTCCACAAGTATAGTTACCTTGCCAGAGGCTTCGATGCTTTACCGTTACAATTTCCTGATCTGCCCATCATAATCATCGAATTGCTCCAGTAATGTTGGTAACGAACAACAAACAGTAGGAGCCAATCTGCATTTTGCCCCCATTAAGAAACCGCCACAATGATAACCAGTCAGCTGCATTATAATTTTCAGGCAGGACTAAAGCATCCAAATTTGCAAGCTAACCCAATGGAACTTCCATCTCTAAATTCTACAATACATGCTTACACTGCTTGCCTGCTCGGTTTTACATAATTGCCAAATGATACAATTACATATTCACCTAGCTGAAGGCATCGTCCAACTGCCACCAACATAAAAATGTCCTAGGACTCTTGAATCCTGCAGGACCTTACCAATTATCCATAGTGACTGCACATTAGACATTATCAATTACAGTAGACTGATGAAGCCAAGTTTCAAAATGAGGGTATTCGTGAAAGAAAGTAACATCTTCAAAAACCTCAAGCCAAAACAGGTTTCTACTTTAAAGGTGGTCCTCTATATTATCTTCGCCGCCTCACCGGTGATTTGGATCTAGACCTCCTTCCCCTGTGCAAATTGGCATTAGTCAGCAACTCAAAGACCATCACAGGTTAAAATCTCATTGGCCTTTCACCTGTGTAGCATATGATCTCTATGTCTTAAACATTAAGACAATCTTAATCTTATAGACAGCAGGGCAACATACCTCGAGGGCTCAAGAGAAGAATAGGGAGAATGCCTGCGCTGAGAATGCTTGCTATGAGGTGACCGCGAAACTTGTCTAGAAATGAACACCCATCATACTTGATTTGTGAGTTTAACTTACACAATTCAATAGAGAAATGCTTAGCCTTAGTCTAGACTCAAAATTTGGTGAGAATTGCTGTGTCAGCAAAAGCTTATCTGCTGCCAAAGACATAACAAGAGATGTACATAGCAGACCCCAAGTTTTATGACTAAAAGGAGAGCATGTATGCAGCCTTGTTAAGTGGAGCTGATCCTTAAACATGACTTCTTTAGTCTTGCTAATGTGATGTTAATCTTCATTAATCAGAATTTTATCTACATGGGTTCACCTCAACTGAGTTAGAGGTCCACAAAGCAGGGTAAAAATGTAAAAGATGGGCCAAGATGATGGGTCACCCACAAACATAAGAGTTTTAACATCATAGTCGTAAACATCTTGCTCATATTAGCTCTTCAAAAATTGTAGAACCATATAAACCAAAAAGGAGGCAGACAAATATTCATGTAATATATTACTCTTTACATGGTTAAAGAATTTTCGGAAAGAAATGAAATGAAACAAAGACCCAATAAAACTCTTCAGCTGGAAAAGATAAGGAAAAAGGAGGTGTGTACTCTAGATGCTGCAACTTATAACCTGGTCAAGATACCTCTTGGCCGTCATCTCTGTCCAACATTACCATCCCAATGATTTAAACTTTAAACTATGGATTTCAACTTCCAAATCCTAGGTTCAAGCCTTAGAAAAATTGGGGTGAAAATTCATGAAAATGATAGAGTGCTAGCCCACTAAACATGCAAATAGGCCCCATAAAAGGACAAGGAAATGAAACAACATTTGAAATATGGTGAGAATTAATTGGTCAATTAAACATGAGCAAAAAAACAACCACTGCCAAACAGGCAAATAAAAAGCATTCATATCCCTCCTTGAAATACCTACTGAAAATCTGTCTAAAAGCTGAAAGACGAACTCAAATGCACATATTTGTATCACATTGGTTTTCCACAGATGGCAACTAAAAAATGAACTTAATAAGGTGAATTCTCAAATCACTATCATCAGATACACTGATTTTATATTTATTAAAGCATATGGATGACTTGGGTTTCGCAGGTAATTCAAGCACACTAGTAAAATTTCACAAAATGCAAAGACTTGTATACCTTCTCCTAGACCTAACAGGAGATGGCGATGACTCCCGCCTCCTTAAATATGTTTTCCTGCAGAACAGTAGCAAAGTATGAGTAGCCAAGCATATACGACAACAAGAATCAGGAAATGACAAAATCTAAAGGGTGAACCTCTTAGAATCATCTGATGTTCCATCATTTGACCCATTATCCTTACTGTTTCCACCCCTACTGTCAATCGATGAGGAGCGTTGTCTTTTATGTCTGCTCAGGTCGCTTGTACTTTTTGGCCTTGCTCTGTCTTCCCCCTTATCCTTTGCTCGTTCTCTTTTTCCACTGGTATCTACCTTTGAACTAGTTCTCTGAAATTTCTCTTTCTTATCCTCTTTGACATCTAGATGGGAGGATCTTTTCCTTGAGTCAGATTGCTTAGCTTTATCCCCATTTTTATCATCTTGCTCTTTTCTATGCCTTGAACCATTACGGTCATCTGCCTTTTCCCTTCTAAGATGTTTTTCATCTAGCCTCTTATGATAATCATCACCCCTTTCATCTTTCCTGCTCCTGTGTTCTGCATCCTTTAAAGAGGCTTTTGCAGAATGACTCCTGTTTTCAAGTTGAATATTTTGGTCCGTTTTCATATTCGAATCCCTGATGAGAGAAACATCTTCTGACTTTTTCGCAATGACATTGTCTCCATGCTGTTCAGATTTCATTAGGACATTTTCCTCAAAATTAGCTTTTGATTCAACCTTATTAATGTCGTCAAGTGTTTTGCCACCATCAAGGTCATTATCAGCACCAATGGTTCCAGAGAACCCCTTGGCAGAATATGCACATTCAGTTATCGCACTGACATTAGATTTCACCTCTTTCTTTGATTCGACCAAATTAGTTTGGCTCAGATCAGTATCAGAAGTTTTTTGCCCCCTTCTGTTACTTCCAAGTTCAAGTTCTGAACTTCCATGTGCATTATACATATGTTTCAGCACACTTGACTGCTCAACCGTATCATTTTTCCTGGAGTTTATGATGCCAGAACTCTGGATTTCATCATCATCATCTTCATCAGAGGCATAATTAACAAGACCCAACACATTTTCAGGGGCGCTGGAACTGGATTTCTCACTGACATCTTCAGTCTCGGACTCCTTTTCTTTAATTGGAATTAATATCTTTGCAGAAGCCTTGGAAGATGGCACTGCCCGGGGAGGTGTTGGTGCCTTATGATTTGAAGACAATTCCACTGCAAAACCAGAAACAGTTGTTACCATGTCAAAATCATACAAGTAACAAAATGGAGTTAGCCAACTGCAGAGTTGGATCAAACATGGACAGCAGGAGGAAAGACTAAGTTATTACTTTCAGGTGGCAGATTATCTTCATTGAGGACTTTCGTCGCAATTTCATCAAACAGTTCCTCCGTAACCTAATCAGTAACATTGAAGTCAGAAAAACTATCTTAAAAAATTATCAAAAGCAATTAGTAATCAGGTGATTTTCAACAGCTGTGACCTTTAAAAGAACTTCAGTTAAAACACGTTTTATTTCCTGGTTGATGGCTGCAGTTCTAGCCACTTCAGCATCATCCTGTTAATGGCCAAGATGGAAAGATAAGAAAACAGTCCATCAGTCAATTCTCAAGGCCATGAAGAAAGCATTAACAAAAAATGTTAAGAAGGAATTGTCATTCACTGGGGGACCAGTTAAAAAATATAAGCAAGTTTAGGAGTGCATAGCTCAGAATTCAATAGAACCTCATCATCATCCTCTTCTTCAGTTGACTTAGAAGAATCAATGCTTTTGCTATCTGCATGATCAACCTTCTCAATAGATTTATCAATCACTTCTTCATCAACTGATTGTGTTTGCTCTTTAGGATGCTCCAGAGAAGTCCTTGTAATGACAGATGCATTCTTAATTATTTCTTCCTTAAGCCAATTAGGAACAGACGCCTGGACAATTTACAGTCAATTACTCAACATTACTTGTTTTAATTCATTAGAAACACAATAATATACTACCCACCTTCTTAGGGCGTTCAGACATGTTGGAAGTCCCAAAAGCATCAATAGGGAAGGCTGAGGGGAGAAGTGTAGCTTCTGCGCCCATTCCATAAGGTGCACCAGCAGTTGGAATTGTTGGCTGAAAACTAGATCCGGGAAAGCTTCCAAATGGTGGTGCAGGTGGTCCAGCAGAATGTATGGCCATTGACGGATCATGCTAAAATACATAAATTAGGCTTTTGTTCCAAAGCCATCTAAAATGAGCAGAAAAATAAGAAAAACCAAACAATACCTGAGTCCCTGATGGAAGACCTGGAGGAATAGGAGCATAAAGTGCACCTGTCGGAACAACTGGAGTCCAGGAATTGATGGAAGGTAATGGTGCAACAGGACTAATACTCTTTATAGTTCCTGCTGAATCATAATTCACAACATAAGTGAATTACATCATAAGTCATTATCACAGATAAAACTAAGTCAACATATAAAATGTTGATAATTTAAGGTCAGCCAAAAATCAGCTCCCTGGCTGCTGTATGCAAAGTTCTGCTTAGTGAAATTGATCTACCAGTAGCAGGCAGTGAAGATTGAACAGGATATTGCCCTTCTAGAACTGAAGAAATAGGCAATGGTGATGAATTATACATCCGCTCGTTATGATCTGCAGTCTCTTCATTACCTGCCATTTAGAAAATTGACCAAACTGAATACTTCATGATATACAAGCCTTTTAAGAACTTGGATCCAATTATGATGTGCACAATTTTAGTGCACATAATGGTAATTAATGGTGCATTTGTTCTATGATCACAGTAGATTTCATTTATTAATTACGTCAGCGACAACTTGAACGATGGAAAGAAAATGCTGACTGAGACAGATTGCAAATGATATATATACCACCAAGGTCTGTGACCGAATACCTCATACATTCAACACAAATGGTAGATCTAGAAGGCCTCATGATTGTTGTTTCTAAAATAGAACTAAAGAAAAGAACATGGCTTGTTCCAAATCAACAGTTCTTCAATACAATCTTCGCATGCAATTACACTATACTAAATGAATTATTACCTGTAACAGAAGAATAACTAGAAGGTACCTCCTGCTGATGAACAGATGGACTTGTAGTAGGAGCGGCAGCTGAAATCCCACCTCCAATGTTGTAAGCTAGATGCCCATCAGAAACATAAGATGATTGTCCAGAGTTGAAAGATGCAGTCTCCTGTGCATAAACTAGTGGCGGCGGTTGTGCTGCTGCTGAAACTGGAAACTGTTGATAGCCAGATGCATTAAATTGCTGTTGCTGAAAATCCTGATAATGAGACTCCAACGGTTGAGAATACTGATCTTGATACTGCACATGGTGATCCTCCATAGAACCTTTTTTCGAAGCTGCCCACGCTCTTGCCCGAGCAGCCCAATCTTCCACATTGTTATTGGCTGATAATATTATAACACCCGTTGCCATTATTAAACAGAGAGAGATAGATCTGCTCTCTCAATAAAAATAAGATAAAAAAGATGCGTTCAAAACTTTCCAATGCAACTTAATGATTAATGCCAATATAAAAGCCTATGCTAAGTCTTCTAACTTCAGCTACCTTTAAGAAAATTGACAACATAATTCCCAAACTTAATGGCAAGAAGAAAAAGCTTACGCATTAAATTCATAATAACTTATAAAAAAAAGGTTTGAAGAAACAAAAACAAAAGGTTAAGCAAATGAAGTAACCAGAGTAATCCCAGGATTGTTGCTGGCCCCAACTTGGATTCCCCCATTCCTACAATTAATTGAACATACATGTAAGCAATTAGCAAATCCAATCAAAGACAAAAAGGAAGACATCATCGAAATTAAAGGACTGAAATTTTGTAGTAATGTTAACAGAGTATACTCGAGACCCTAAATTTAAATCTCATATAGAATAGAAACACCAAAACATTGAGTTACCTGATTGGCCGGAGGGTAAGGAGGAGGATGGACGTGCGAGGGAGGCAGAGGCGGAGGTGGAGGCTGGGGATGAGGAGGAGCGAACTGATGGTTTTGAGGAGGGTAAGAATGAGGCTGCGGCAGCGGAGGAAAACCGGAGGGATGAGGAAGAGCGAGGTGGTCGGAATGAGAAGGAGGAGCTGGAGGCGGGGGCGCCCAATTCTGCAGCGGAGGTGGAGAGGGAGGAGGGTGGTAGTGGAATTGGTTGGAGTACCAAGGAGCATGAGGAGGAGGAGGAAGAGGTGGTCTTTGGTGGTGGTAGTGGAGGGGATCCGCCGCTGGTTGCGGCAGCGGAGGGGGCGGTGGTTGCGGTGGTCGCATGTACCTGTTCGGATGCTGCTGTTGTTGGTACGCGTCCATTGTTGTAGCTTGGAGTGATTTTAGGTTTTGTGGGTTTTTTGATTCTTCGTTGTTTGCTTTGGCATGTTTTATAATGTTACCCAAAAGAAGACTTCGTCCAATTTTTTCCGATAAATTACTGTTAAGTTTAACATTAATTTGAAAATTTTATATCAACCTTTCTCTAAATTTATACGAAACTCCTTTCAATTACGTTAAATTTATTTATACAAGAGATTTTCTAAATCTCAATACATGACATCACATATGAAGTTATATACCAACAATATTAATTTAAGATAAATTATGAACACATAATTGAATGTTAATTGAAATTAAAGAATAAATTAAATTAAAGTTTATCTAATCCAAATACCCAAAAGTATTTAGCTCCTGATAATATGGAACAAAACATCACAACAAAAAGGAAAACTAGAAATCTAAACATGACTATAATCCTTAAATTTTAAAAAAACTTCACTCTAGGTTAACGAAACTCTACTCCAAAGGGGGCTTTTTTGATTGTTCCTCCTTCCTCCGGTCATTATAGGTCCTCTCTTAATAGCTCAATCTTATCTTTTTAAAGTTGAAACTCAGATACAATAATATACATAGGCAAGTTGTTGATCACATTTTTCAAATCAATACATAACATTACCCGAAACTAAAGTGTGCATAGACGTAGATGTGTACCATCAATATAGCATTCTCAAAAGTCAACAAGGGCTTGTTGCCAATTAACATGAGCATGCTTCATATGAACTATTCAACACACTCCTAAACTTTCCTACATGAATATGTACAATATAATTCAATCAAAAAAGCTTCGAATTACTCTAAACTTGTCTAAAATTTGTTCATTTTTGCTCTAAGTGAGTCAACTAAACTTAAAAATAAAATACAAACAACTTTAAAAATACATAGAAAAACAAGCAAAATACATTAAATACAAGACTAAAATATGACTAAATCATTGCTTATCAATTATAGATTTGACAATTGGGATCAAAGTGCCTCCCTTAAGCTTGTCCTTAGTTTTTACATTTGTTTAACAACAAGCCATAAGGTAAATGATGTCTTTGGCAAGGTAGAACTTGGACAAAAGTAGTTCAAACCAATTAGCCTTCTGGTTGTAATTTTTAACCACTTCCAAAAGATTTATTTATGAAACTTCTTAATGTTAGACATTTTTACCCCTAAGGGCAATTTTGTCAATTTCCCATAGAGTAGACAATTATTAATTGTAATTTTGACTTCTCAATAAATTATCGGTTAAATTACATAATTTGATTTAGTTAAGGATAATAAAGTGGCCCAATAAATAATCTAGAGTAATGGGTCGAAGTCTAGGTGAAAAATAGATCCCTTTTAGTATGGACCTAATATATATCGGCCTTATGATAGGGAAGTTCAATATGAAAGCTATGTGTATAAGTTAAGGTCTCCTGCAGTTGCTCATGTCAACGTAAGCATAAGGAATCTCTGACCCGTTAAGAGAGTTTACGTATTGAGAAAACTGTAGAAAGACCTAGACCACATGCAAGTGAACGCTTTCCATAAAGGTCTCGGGAGATTGAAGCTCGTTTGGTGCCCGAAACCTACTTCAGAATTAGAGATGGAACTGAAATTAAGTATCCCACATTCCTTTAGGTTTTTATCCTTTTACGTCCGATCCTGGGTACGTAATAAGGTCAATCCTACATATGATACGTAGTATCAGAGCGGTTACATGATCAGATTGCCAGAAACGAAGGTTTTTTGGTTTTTTATCTTATATGGTTTGTCTCCTTTTTTATTCAATTTTCAGTTTTTACATATATAATTGCGTATAAATGGTATACACAAGGCTAGCTATAAACAACGAGTCAAAAAAGGGCCAAATGGAGCGAAAAAAGAGATTTTAGGACACCTAAAATTGCCTCCGATGTCAGAGACGGGAAGAGCATCATACGAATGGCACGTGCAATGTTGTCGGGTCTCACCACTCAGAGCGTGACGCGTCTCACTTGTGTGCAGCATATGTAGGACGCAACCCGCTCTCCTATGGGCTAGGTATGCCCATCCGGACCAAAAACATGTCACGAGTTTGATGAGGACACAATGCACGCACCGCACAGTAGCCGCACATTTGCACATGGACAATCCGTGGCACGTACGCACCAAACACATTTGGCGTGCGTTAGCCCACGCACATGACTTGGCCGCTGACATGTCCTGCAGCCGTACGGACGTTTACTATAATAACCAACAAAAAAACAACAAAATATTTCAGATTTCCTTTAAAGGTGCCCCGGGGTGTTTTGGGTTAGTTTCTAGGTCTGAAAATTTTATAAAGTGAATTTTACCATTTTTCTAGATTTATCACATTGGTGATAAATTAAAGTTTAACTCCAGAAAAAGGAATTAAGGTGTTCTAAATCTGATTTCGAGTGAATTTTCTTGCTTTGAACATCACATGAGGGAGATACTTCAAGTTTTCATGTCTCGGGTCTCATATTTAGTGTTCAGGACAGCATGATAGTTAATCGGAAAAGGAACAGAGACATTCTGAAGCCATTTTTTAGTGAATTTTTGTGTAATGAACTTCTTATAAAGAAGATACATGAGGTTCTCGTGTCTCGGGTGATGGGTTTGGTAACTAGTAATACGCGATAATAAAGTTTTCAATGAATGTCTTCAGCGCAAGTCTGTGACAATGAGACTGTGCATTCAGGTTTTGCATTTATGGAAGTTACATTGTCACGTATTATATGCCCATCAAGAATGTGAGGATGACATAAAGTTGTATCCCTTATGTTTATGAACTTTTTGGGATGTTGATGAGAATGTAGTCAACAAAGTGGCCTTTCAAGTCAGTATTTTGGATTGTTCTGCTTACATATTGGGGGATGTTTCTGACCTTGTGTTTGGTTATTCTACCCAAAGGTGTTGACCTTACATAACGTTTTGAGATTATCATAAAAGCATTAGATAGAGGAAAGTTATTGCTCAAATAATCTATTCACCCAAAGGTGGTAATGTCATGAGAGTTAATGATTTGTACTCTGATAGCTTTTATGTGTGGAAATTTAATTGCAAATATTATGTATTCAGCTCAAAGGTGTTACGTAATATGTGTGATCGGATTTTCAGGAAAGATACTATCTAACGACTTTCAGTATCGTTATTGTCCTACATTTGTGTTGATCTAATCAAAGTTACTTTACAGTCACCTTTTCGATCAATAAAATCAGTGTCGTCATTGAAACCCTGACCGATTTCAATACAAAGAAGTGAACAGAGGATGTATTGAATGTTATGGAGATAGCTGAGGTTGATATGGCTATACAGATCGATAGGTCATCTCCCACCTACATCCATGAGCTCAAAAGCTCATAAAGTAGCCTATAAAACCTAAGATCGGTCTAACAGATTATGTCTTATGATCATTAAGAAATCCATACCTGACAATATGCTAAGTGAACTTTCGGACACAGACATAGCGAAGTAATTTCTTGGTAGTATCTCCCAGATGTACACAGTCTCACTTAGTGTTAAGACAAGTACCTTGATTAAAGAATTATTCTCCATGAGGTATACGGGAGAAAAGGGGGAGTAAAGAACATATCAAGAATGATCCATCTTCGTAGACTGAAGATATTGCACATTCCTCTTCTTGATATTTTTATAGTTCACCAGACTCTGAAAATACTCCCTCCAGAGTTTAGTAATCTGGTGATGACATATCATTTGCAGGATGAGAAATGAGACTTCTTTGCTTTGTTTGCTCATTACGTTGCTGAGGAGGAGAAACCCAATCTAGTTACTCCTACAACCCTCGATGTAACTAAATGGAAGGCAAAGATGAAAGTCACTAAGATTAAAGGTAGAAAGACTAAATCTTCTCCACATACTGATGCTGGTCAATCCAGTGCTGGTATAGGTCATAAGGACATAAAGTAACTAGTAGTATAAGGCTTAAAGGAAAGATTATGATCATCAGATAACTCCTTAGCTTATTAATTTACGAATTTAAATTGCGATTGTCACATTAAGTACTTAGTGGCTATATAGTGGAATATCTGATCAAGGTGCTTCCACGATGCAGGGGTTCATTCCAAGATAAAGCCAAATAAAGAAAAGGATGAACTGATAGTTCACAGCAATGAATAAGAGGAAGAAATATCTATAGGGAATGTATGCACTAAACCGTATTACATGATTCATTTTGGGTTTTACACGAAACATTTTGTATATGATCTTAGGATCAATTTTGGACAAAAAAGGTTGAGGTTTTGCATTTAATGCTTATGTTTTTATAGTTGTGTTTATTTCAAAACATAATGATACAATTTTCTTATCATATGGTTTGTATAAAATGTGTCTTACCCCAAATTAGATATATGCTTCTACGTATCTTGCTAAACAAGTCATTAAATAAAGGATCCTGATGAATGAAAAGTCATACATGATGTGAGATAAAAGCTTAAACCACATTTCCAGAGCTAAGGTTGAGAGATTGATTAAGAAAAGCATTCTTTCAATTCTAGATTATGATGATCTGGAAATATGTGCTGACTATTGTAGGGGTAAGTTGACTAATGAGGATACTAAGGTCAACTTATGCTTCTGACTTGTTGACTCTGATACATACGGATATTAGTAGACCTTATATAGTTGCATTGTGCAATTCTAGATGTGTTCTGACATTTGCTAATGATTATCCTCATTATACTTTTGAGTTCTTGCTTAAAGATTGAAGGTTGAGAACCAATCGAAAAAATTCATCAAAATAGTCAGATTTGACCATGAAGGAGAATATCATGGCAAACATGGTGTTTTAAGACTAGAAAAGGCTTGTTTGTCATATATAAGGAATCAATTGGAATAGTGACTTAGTTTACTATATTGGTAGTCTTGAGCAAAATAGTGTGTTGTCAAAAGGCATAACCGTACCCTAAAGGACTTTAAAAAGTTAATGTAGAACAAGACTAATCTACTTGATTATCTAGAAGTGTGAAAATTTATTCTTATACACATTTGTGTTTGAGGCTGCCTTATCGAGGCGGTATAATCCTTATAAAGAAAAATTGCATGCTCATCATGCTCATTGCTATTTAGTTAGATATTCCGACCACTCTTAAGGCTACAAATCTTGTTGTAGATAAGGAGGTACCAGAATAGTAGAATCACAAATAGCTAAGTTTCTGAAATACAGTGTTTATGATGATGGTGAGACCTTGAACCCTTCAGATGATAACAAAGTGGATACTACAGTTATTATGTACCCGTCACTCATACAGTTAGATCCAATGGATTTAGATATTTGTACCATACCTGTACTGGAACAGGAACTTATACTTGTACACATAGAGGTTCTTAAGGGTACAAGATCTAATACAGTTGTGAAGATCCGCCAAAGTGAGATAATATATTATCTCATCTAATATCTTAGTCTATTAGGTGAACAGGTTTATGATATTAGACATGTTACAAATCTAGTTACTTCTTGCAGAAGTTGTTTCTGAACTCAATGCGAAAGTTTTGTGGGTTGCAATGATTGATGAGATGCAAGCCATAAAGCATAGTAAGATTTAGGAGCTAGTTGATTTTATCACGGAATTGCAAACCCATCGGTTGTAAATAAAGTTTAAGACCTAAAGGATTTCAGGATAAAGTTTAGCAGTTTATGGACTCGCTTAGTTGCCTGGTGGTTCACTCAGTAAGAAATGTTGACTTTAATATTACTCTTTCTCTTGTATCCTTGTAGGATACATTTTGAGTGACTAAGGTAGTTGTAGCTCGTGATGATATAGACTTATATCAGATGGTTGTCAAAACCATTTTCTTGAATAAAGACCTTTATAAAGTGGTCTATATAATACAACCTAAAGGATTTCAGGATCCAGGTGGAACTGATATGGTTTGCATGTTATGCAGATAAATATTTGATTTACATTAAACCTCCCAAAAGTGATACTTTATGGTTGACGAGGTTGTTACCTTTTTCAGCTTCATGGAAAACAAAGTTAAAAAGATGCTTATGCTAACATGAGGATGATATATTGCTCACGTCAAATTACTTGACCATGTTATATAAGATTAAGCAACTTTTGGTCAAGAACTTTGACATAAAGGACTTTGACGTAGCATCTTTTGTCCTAACTATTCAGATTCACTAGGACAGATCTTAACACTCATTATACCTCTCATAGAAAGCATAAATTGAGTATATGCTACAAAGGTTTAATATGGTTAATTGTAAATCTATCATAGCATCTATCTCTCATAGTTAGAGATAATCTTTGGCATAATATCCAAAGAATAAAGTAAAGAGAGAGGTTATGAGGAATATTCCATATTCTAGTACGATTGATAGCCTGATGTATGCTCGACTATGTGCTAGGCAGGACGTTGCATTTACTGTTTGACTTTTTGGTCAATATCTGGTTAACCCAGATGTAGACCATTGAAATGTAGTCAAGCAAGTGTTAAGATAATTAAAGGGAATCAAGGATTATGTGTTGACATATAGAAAAGTCAACAGACTAAACCTCGCAGGGAATTCAGATTCAAATAGTAGCTATGTGTCCGGATGATGAAAGTTCGCTTAAGGTTACTTTGAAGGTTGCAAATGGTACAATGTCGTGGAAGAGTGTCAAGTAGACAAAGATGATTTCCTCGACCATACATGTAGAGTGCATGCTATGGGGCTCTTTCACAGACGATTTAGCTCAAAATTTTGATTTCTGAGTTGACGTCTACAGTTGATTCAGTGGCTAAACTCATTCGGTTGTAATGTGATAATCAAGCTTCTGTGTTGTTTAATAACAACATTAAATATCACAGGGTCTTAGCATTTTGAGATCAAATTCTTGATTATGAAGTAATTAACACGAAAAGGTGACATTAAAGTCTGGAGCATTTAAAGACTGAGGAACTATAAGTCGATTCTTTAGCTAAAAGACATTGCCCACTTGTGTTTGGAATACAAGTATATAGTATGGGTGTTTTGAAGTCCTTGGACACTGTTAGTTAGGGGATCGTTATATTTGCTCTACGTACGTTTGTACATTTTGATATATTATGACGGTATGATAGTTCATCAATTAATGATGATAATTGTTTATCGTCAATAATACATGTTATCATACATTGTCATAATATGTACGAAAATTTGAAGATTAGTGTAGATCTTAAGCATTTAAAGGTCATTAGGCATATATATACAGACTGACCTTAAGCCTATGTCATTAGACATATACAATTTTATACAAATATATCATTAAAGTTTTACATGACATAAAGGGATATAAGTTTTAATCTCATAAAGGTTCTCTAATGCAGTTTAGCATTCAATTAGAGAACATAAATGTTTCCTCTAATGTAGTTTAGCATTCGGTGAGAGGAAACAAGCTTTTTTTAATGCTGTTTAGCATTCGATGAGAAAAAACAGAATTTCTCTAATGTAGTTTAACATAAAGTTGGAGAAATCAAGACCTACAGACGAAGATAATACGTATTAGATCATAAAGGTATTAGTGTAGTTTGTCACACTCCATTTTTCTATTCATATTAGTGAGGTATTAGGTATACGTGATTGTATTGAATTTGTGTCACACATGACACATACATCTGATACTTTTCTGTACCGAAAGCCTTGCAGGACAGAATGTTAGACTTTTATTACCTTTGGATCAAATGTTTTGTTTTTAAACTTAGTCGACTAATACAGTAACGTAACTTAACCAAGTTTTTAAGCTATTTTTAAACTTGATTAAAACTACAATTAACAATTGTCCAAGGGGGAGATTGTAAGACATTTCTGCCCCTAAAGGCAATTTTGTCAATTTCCCATAGAGTGGACAGTTATTAATTGTAATTTTAACTTTTCAATAAATTGTCAATTAAGTTACGTAATTTGATCCAGATAAGGGTAATAAAGTGACCCAATAAATGATCTAGATTAATGGATCGAAGTCTGGGTAGAAAATGGATCCTTTTTATGTAGACCTGGTCCATATCAGCCTTGTGATGCAGAAGCTCGATATAGAAGCAATATATATAGGTTAAGGTTTCTTGCAATTACTCATGTCAATCGTAAGCATAAGAAATATCTGACACATTAAGAAAGTTTATGTATTGAGAAAATTATAAAAAGACTTAGACCACATGTCGATGAACACTTTCCATAAAGATCTTGAGAGATTGGAGCTCGTTTGGTACCCAAAATCTACTTCGAAATCAGAGATGAAACCGAAATTAGGTATTCAGCATTCCTTTCGCTTTTAATCCTTTCACGTCTGATCTTGGATACGTAATAAGGTCTATCCTACATATTACACTTAATTTATGTCTTAACCATATTATTAAGTCAAGTGAATTGGGATTTGGGTTATAGTTAGGGAAGTTTTCTCTAATAATGGAGAATCCTATTATACAACGATTCCATTGTTAACCTTAAATCATCTCTTTCACTTTAGCTCCGTTAGGCAGCATATGTCTTGCTGAAATCATTTATGGTCTATTGTATAATGCTCCCAAATCATTTCAGTTGTTATACCATAATCATGTATTATGTCTATTGTCAATTAGACACTCAATGTCTTGACTAATAAAGTCTCTCATCTTCTACATTTGATTAAGTGTCTCAAAGTTATTATTTCTTGTTTTTAGATTCCAAATTTTTTTATCTAGATAGTGAGAATGCATCTATTTAAATCAGATGGATTATTTATCAGTGAACAACCTCTGCATCCTCTTGAGAATGAGCATCTTATTAATGTCCTTGATAAGCACATTCCTAAAACCTCCTTCCTCTTCTATGTAACATAGATTATTCCATTTAACTTTGGATGTTATTGATACATTCACATCTCTTTATAAGAGAATTTTTTGGTAATTCTCTCGATGGAGTTACTTAGATTCTTTGGGAGGATTAAACCAAAGCTCCAATAGATGTACAAGTTGTTTAGGACTAAAAAGATGAGTTAGAGCCTAGCAGCATATGAAAGAGATACGTTCTACCAACTACTTATCCTCTCATAAATTGTCTCTAATAAAGTTAGTATCTTAGTAGTGATGGAGACTCCAAGATACGTGAATAATGCTTGTAGCGATTGAAGACAAGAGGTTCTTAAGGGATGATCAACTAAATTATGAGATCATGCAGAGACATATAACTTGCTTTTGATAATGCTAATGGATAGACTTGAGGACTTTGAGAACAGTTATCGTGAGATGAAAAATATTTATAGTTAATAGGCGTTAAATCCATTAGGACCTGAGACTTTATTGGGACTAAGGCTCATTGAGCTACTTCTCTACCAGACTTTGTGAAAGGTCTTATAAGGAAGTTTGCTTGTATTAGATCCAATTGAAGAGAGATAAATCCACTAACCTCATGCACAAATGAAAAAAAAGTTAATTTCCCTGTTATAAGTTTAAGCAAGTAGCTATAAGTTAAAGCCTTAAGATCCTCCTGATTGTTGATTTAGTTCGCAAAGGAATTTGATAGGATACTAATTCTATTTTGATTTCTTACTGTGAAAAAAAAAAAATTTGTTCCTTTCACTCTCATTGAGCTAAAGGATAAGCTTGAATGTAACTTCCCCGATCTTGTTGTTCTTGTAGCTTAAGCTAAATATTTGAGGGGTTCTTGTAACATTCATTCTAGACTTCATTAAGAATATCCCCTACAACTTTTGACATTTTGCTCAGTTACGAGGAAAAGACTTATGGAGGGTCTTCAACTCCTCTTTTATAGCTCTTAGCTTTCTCATAAGTTGATAAGCCTTCAACATGCGTTTGCATACCTTTCCTACCAATAATTATTAAACCTATATGGAGCTTTAATTGGCCTGCTTCTTGTCATATTGAGACTTTTACGAAGGAATGACTTGAACATATAGTGCTGGTAAAGTGTGCTCAACTAATCGGCTAAATTCACCATTATTGTGTTTAACTTCTTCTTTATAAACCAATCTCCAGTTTGTATGTTGTTCCAAGTAAAGAAATGTAAATCAGCTACCCCCATTTGGTGAGCACATATTCTTGAATCATTATTCAATTGCATGAGATTCAATCTCTTGCCTGCAGCCTCATTAATATATATTGTGCAATTGAAATCTCTAAGAGATTTTGACAACTAACTTGAATGTTCTTGCAATTACATCCTTTTAGAAAATAAAAACAGTTATATAAATGATTGAAATATTGATAGGAAGAAAAGAAGTTATGATGAACAAATGGATCAATTAATTTGCGATAAAAGAGATAACGATTTGGACATTACTTATATTATAAACAGCAATTATCCTACCATTGTAATATTGTTTATAATTGGAGAATAGTAAATTGGTACCCTACGTGCAGCTCACACTTCATCCTTATCCAAATCTCAGTAATGAGTACTCCAAGATTCTATATAAAAAAAGACATCAACAATTTAGAGTGAGATCCCTACATTAAACTTCTTAGGTTTTCGGGGTAAATTAAACTTCTTAGGTTTTGGGGTAAAATTTTCTTCCTTATGCTTTTTCCCTTGATCTGTCATAAAAGGACTAGGGCAACCATAAATCAAAAGAAGGGTTACATCTAGAAGATTGTTCAGACTAAAATCTGAGTCAAAAAATTTCTTTAGCACATTAACTTAACGAATTTAAAGCAATTCATTAAATAAAGAAGGCCTAACATGCCACTAAGAATGTTGAACATAAAAACACTGACAAAAATAACCAATAACATTAAACTGTATCTGTGGCTTCTTTGTGCAATTTGCACCACTTGAAGATCATATATGCTGTGCAAAATTACAATTGGCCCGGGGGCATCAATATGTCCAAAGAAGAGTTGAGAAGTGTCCTTGTCATAAATTAGTCAGTGTATGTAGTGCTGCCTGGAATACTTCACATAGGTTCTGATTGTGTAGTTTAACTGCTTCAGCAATTACTTCACCATTTCACATTCCAAATCATCTCAAGTTCCAGGGCAAACAGCTCAGGCTTCTTGCCTACAGTACCTTGAGAATCGAAATATCTGTATTTAAAAGCTGTTCCGTCCTAATGCATGAAAAGCAGTGAGAGATGAAAGAAAGAATTGTCAGTATGTAATATGATCATGCTACAGCATCGGCCTGCCTTCTGGTCAATCGTGCATACAAGCCACCCTGATGGAGTAGCTCCCTGTGACCACCCATCTATGTCAACAAAAACGAAAATATGAATGTAGCTTAGTTCTGAAATTACATAAAGATCATGCAAAACATACCATATTAGCTTTCAGGATATGTACATTGGCTAATTATCTCATCCTTGATAATTTAAGGAAACTTGGCAATTCCGAAGTTAGATTTGCTTTAGCAAGTTGTTTGCATGGTAAATGCAGTATATGGGTAATGCAAGGAAATAGTACCATATGATCTTTGTACCCCGATATCTTACAAAGAACCTATGTATAACACTTGACCTTCCTAAAATAAAACAATATGATCTTCCTGGAGTACCAACCTCAACTATTTTACCGTCACTCATCACCACTATCCGGTCGGCAGCTTGAATTGTAGAGAGCCTGCAGAAAGTTAATCATCAATATTCCAACAACAACTGTAACCCTTGAAGCATAGTGTAGGAGACTACCTGTGTGCAATTACCAACACAGTTCTCCTTGATGTTGTCTCACTTCTGACAGCACGAAGAACACCCTAATTCGATCACAAAAAAACAAGTCAAAACTCTAATCCTCCCATTCATCAACTTCCTGAATTCAACATCTTCCTTGAGG
Organism: Erythroxylum suave; assembly: GCA_027563595.1. Taxonomy (NCBI): domain Eukaryota; kingdom Viridiplantae; phylum Streptophyta; class Magnoliopsida; order Malpighiales; family Erythroxylaceae; genus Erythroxylum; species Erythroxylum suave. The sequence continues at coordinate 9,807,823 of JAOSBN010000003.1, forward strand.
AGAAAAGGAAAAATCCCAAAATGATGGCATATGATTGTCAAAAAGTGGTTACCTTAACATTGTGTTCACTTTCTGCATCCAGCGCACTGGTGGCTTCATCAAGGATCAAAATGGCAGGGTCCCTAAGAATAGCTCTAGCAATGGCAATTCGCTGCTTCTGACCTCCACTAAGCAAATCATCATCAACAAGGGTCTTGTAACCATTGGGAAGAGATGTGATGAAGCCATGAGCATAGGCCTGCTTGGCAGCCCACTCAACTTCTTCCTCTGTTGCATCTCGTGGACAACCATATCTGATATTGGAACTAATATCCATGCGGAAAAGTTTTGGTTCCTGTTCAAGAGTTTCCCTATAAGGAGGAAGCCCTCTGGATAATACTAAAATCTATATCACTAAAAGTAAATGGGTGACCTGTCCCACATAACCAATTCTTTCTCTGAACCATTTGATGTCCAAATCTCCAAGGGAAAAGCCATCGACTAAAATCTGCAATTAATTAAACTTAGACTAAGTAATAAGCAACACAGAATAACAATTACTGAAAGGTAGCAACAACTGTGGAGCTACCCTCTTATCAAACACTGGTTTTCATTCTCCAGGACGAAAGCCATTAATGAACAGTAGAAATTAGGAAATTTTACTGATTCCATCTCAAAATAGATTAGGATCGTCAAAGTCCAAAGAACAACTAAAGGACAGGCTAAATTTACCTGCCCATTTGATGGCTCATAAAGGCGGAGCAGTAGATTGACCAGGGAGCTCTTCCCACTGCCACTAAGACCAACCTAACCAAGATTAATAATAAACAATAAATCATTCAGATTTTTCCGTATACAAAAAAATGAATAGGAAGATAGTTCGCTTACAATTGCAACCACTTCCCCAGGATTTACCAAAAGGTTCACATGTTGCAGTACACGTATCTGCAAACATATTAAGTCAAGATCAAGATAATTGCAGACTTTGATATGAAAATTTGGCCTATTGAGAACTTCAAAAGAAAAAATGAAGTTTCCATCTTGAAATTTGGAAAAACCATAACATCTCCTACTAGATTTTATTACCTCTATAAAAATGTTGCACTCTCACGAAGAAATCTGCAAATATTTACTGGCCTGGGGACCAGGAACTAATATAACAACCACATGCACAAGTGTATAATTCAAACGGATTTCCCATACTTTAGAGCATAAAAGTGAAAGTTAAAAGAAATTGAAAGGTATGTGACCAGGATGTAGGTGCTGTATAGTTAACAGTAGTGAGGAGAAAGCATACCGTTGCTCTTGAAGGATAATAAAAAGACACATCCACAAACTCTATTTTTCCCATCAGCTTTTGTAATTTTAACCCTGAATAGCAGTAACATCCACCATTACCAAAGACAAGAATCATCACTAGAAGAAATTTATTATTGAGAAAAAGGACTTGCACCAAAGTGCTTTCTGCAATTCAAATTTGTATTCAATATATACTTGACTCTTCCTGAAAAGAATAGCAAAAGTATCTTGATGTGCAGATCAATTGGCAGATTTTATAGCAAAGATTCAATTCATAGGTCCATCAAAGTTACCACTTAGAAAACCATTAAACCATAACAATACCAATGCGGTTGTCATTTAATATGTATGTGCTTTTGAAATTGTTCTCAATTAAAATTTCTCAAAAATCAAGCAGTCATTGGTTAACATGATATTGCATGTGCATTTTAAGCTGCAAAAACCCCCAATCTCTAAGTACAGAGTGCAGGCACAACCCACCAACATAAAAAGAAATAACTCAAAGGAAAAGGCAGCTAATATGTCTGGCATTCTGTAGTTAACAGGCTTGCCTTTTGATACAAATTGGTCACTTGGCAAGAGATCCATCAATTGGAAGACCTTTTCACTTGCCCCAACAGATTGCATCAAAGATGATAAATTATCTCCTACCCACCATGTAGAGTATATCAGCCATTCACTATACAATATAAATTTCGTAAGTTGCTCAGCTGTGATATGACCAGCCAGAATAGACATTCCTCCTACTACCACAGCAATGACCTTAAAAAAGATGCAAATTCCAAGTAAGTTGAAGTCAATCCAGACCATAAATGTCTTGCAAACAAAAGAAAAAAATCTTAATAGAGAAGTGAATAGCCGTCGTAAGAGCCATATAATGTAGTATCCAAATCCAGGAAAGATTACCAGAACAAAGCTCATAATTGGTTCATATTTCATAGTATCAAATGTTGTTAAGGGCAAAGAACAAAATTTGCTAACTGTCTCACATTAAATAATGAATGAAATTGCCATTACAACCAGTTTTTTTGTGAACCCAAGCTCGAATTAATACCTTTCTATAACCCTGACCTATTACTCTCCACCTTGTAGAAGTCAGTGATTGCATAACCACTTAGTTTCTACCAAAGAGTAAAAATGACAAGCTGTTTCTATATTACTCCATTTTATAAGTAGACATTTTTGTAAGCCTAGCGATAGCTTTCTACCTCTTGAGTAAGGATCCAGTTTCATGCTTGGCTTAAGTCTAGGTCTGCATCACCTTGCCATAATTAATTTGATACAACTAAAGGCAATGAGGGAAAGACAATTATCCAAAAACAAAATACAATATGTCAAAGATCATAGAATTACAGGTTGCTAATGTCCCTTGATTGAATAGCATTTACTTCACAAAAGGTTGTGTTGGTGCCAAACTGGTATAATTTAAAGCTACACCCAGTTAAAATTAAACTGAGATGAAGACAAAGTCAAGAAGCACCATGTTTATTGAGTCTGATAAATCATAAGAAATACCAATAAAATGTTGAGTAGTTATTCAATTAAAAAATATAGAAAGATTTTGTTGCAAACAACAGTTCAAGATTTGAAACTCAATAACAGGGGCTCCACCTGAGTGGAATGATAAAGTGTGTTGAAGCACCAATTCCAGAATCCATATGCAGCACTTTGCCGCAGGCTTATATCAGCTAATTTCTCGAGCCACAACTTGTACCTATAAGGCAAAGAGATATACCCATCCTCATATCACAACATATATATTACTGCAGATAGGTATTCTGCTGGAATTTGTTTCGCTTACATTTCAAAATCTTATTACCAAAACAAGAATACCTATCGATCTTCATAATACCACAATATTCTAGGGATATTTTTACCTTCCAACTTCTAATTTTTCTGTTCCATATATTCGGACTGTTCTCATCAAAGAGAATGTCTCTTGTGCCACCTGCATTTAGATGATACAAAATTCAGTCAAAGCTAGAGTCAGATACCTTCATCTTTAACTTCTGTAAAGGCTTCTCATCTTACTTGATTAGCAGAAGCAGTAAACTCTTGTATCAACTTTGCCGCCTTCTTCTGGTACCTAACCAGAAACAGTAGTTGCAATGGTGATTGGCACTGTTTGGACACAATTCAAAACAATAGTTGAAGTAACAACCAGCACTTTCTGGATACAGTTCCAGAAAACAAGACTTTATAGAAACTTTAAATTTGTGAACATGCATTTAAAATGTGCATGTTGAATATAATGTCCTTTTAGAATCGTTCCACCTATGGTTTTCCTCAAAATACAAGCCATGTTCTACTAGAGATACAATTACTATTAAAACTTCTTCCATTTCTCAGATAGAACTTATGTAAACTATATTAGGCCACCATGGGAACAAATGCCTTGTGGACAATTTTGTCCCAGTAAGATCATTTCTTGTCTTCTAAAGATAACGACAAAATACTTTATTAACCATCCAAAAACCACATATTATATTTATATCCGTAGTTTACGAAAGGGATATAAATACAGTAAAAGTATTCTCAAATTTCAAAACTCTTACATGCCATAGATCAGCATCACGGCAGCTAAGGCTGAACATATCACCAAAGTACATAGACCAAGTGGCCATGATAAAATGAGCAAGTAAATCAAAGCACCTGTTCCCTAAAAAACCATCAGAGGACAAGAAAAATTAGTAGTTATAGAAGAGAAGAAACAGTTACTAGTAACTGGAAGGTCGCCAGTACCAACCTGTACAACATTCCGAAGAATCAAATTAAGATCGTTCCCAATAACCCGTGACACTTGTTGACAATCAGAACCAAGCCTACTAGTCAAATCACCAACCGTTTCAGTGTCAAAAAATGATATATCCTGCATAAATGTGCCACCACATTAAGTTCAAACAAAAATATTTCTTAAACTAAAAAGCATATGTTACACCAGACTTCATGCAAGTAGCAGCTTAACGATCAGAACATGTTGGACCTGAAAAAGAAGAGTAGAATACAGTGTTTCTCTCATTCGTTTCACCTACACAGTTATCAGAACTCAGTCAGCATAAGAGCCATGCTCCGCCAATGAAAGAAGTTAACCATGAGAGAGCCACTCACAAGAATCATGTTAGCGATGCCAAAACAGCAACCTCGTAGTCCACTGAAGTTCAGAAAAAAAACAGTATAGTGTCAACTGCTCTGTCGCAAGGTTCACAAAAGGCTCAAATTCCTTATAAAGAGTGTAAATGGATTTCATTTTGAAGATCAATATCCCAAAAAAAAAAAAAATTCAGCAGACCATTATATGAAGTTGCTAGCTTTTAGCCAGATGACTTGTCAATCAGTAGAAACTGCTAACAATTTTCATCTAGCGGCATCAGAGAATAGACAATTTGAGAATCTAATTTCTTAGAAAATGGAGTTCTAATTTCTTACACTAATGCCCACTCAGAACTACAAAAAGAGCAAAAAGCAGTATATTTGTAGACTTCAGGTTCCAGAAAAAAAAGGGACTTCCGATCATGCAAGACTTTGACCTGCATATTCCTGACGTAACACATAGCAAAACCAATAGACGCACGTTTCGGTGGAACACTGCAATTTCAGAGCTTTTAGCTGAAAAGATTGATGCTGTCAAGTAATGTGGTATTGATATCTCTGAAAGCTGAAACAATCACACCATAAACCACCAGTTAGTCAATGAAGTTATTTCCGAAAGCCAATTTAAATCGCTTCGCCTATTCAGAAATTGAAAAAAAATTAAAAACCAACATACAGCAGCGAGAATCAGAGCAGAGAATGCAGCGAAAATGACCCAACTATCTTGCGCCACCAACCGCCACATACGGCTGAGCGCGCTCCATATGGTCACCGGTTTGGCCAAGAATTTAACCTCCAAGTCATCAGATAAGCTCCACCAGCTTCCACCAGGCAAAATCGACGGCAGAAATTCAATAAACTTGCGAATCCTCCCATGCAACTCTACATTACCGTCACCTCTCTCTTCTTCGGCGAACTCCTCCACATCTACACCATTCTTCTCCACAGAGTATCCGTTCATATAAGCAGAAGAATTCAACGGGTAGTAGAAACGAGAACGATTAGCTTTCGCAAGAGGACAGAACCGTAGCCGGTTAGCGGACGGGAAGCGAACGGTTGCCGAGTTCAACTTTTCGGCCACGGATGGTCGTCGGCGCTGATGCGGCGGAGAGAGAAAGCGAGGTAGCGAGTTGCACTGCAGGAGAGCCATGGAAAAGAAGTGAAAGAAGCTTGTAGAAACCACCGTCAAAGGCGTGTCCCGGAGGCGGAGGGAAAATGAGAGGACTTGAATGAGAGCGCCACCGCCGTATGAAATTTCTTCGCTTTGCTCTCCAAAAATGGCTTCAAGTTACACGGGGACCCAGAAAGGACTGATGTTCGTTTTGGAACATCTCCTGACCGTTGATGCTCTTCACAGAGAAGGTAGTGACGTGTTTGACGAAGAGACACAAAATCGGATCGCCGATACCGTGAGCTGACTCGCAAGCTGACACTGTTCCATACACGGCTCTTATTCCATGTAGCGCCAGATTCATAATTTTTTTCACGAAATTGCCACCATCACTTTTTGCCATTTCACCGCTAACATAGGGACCTATCGGTCTTTATGTAGTTAAATATCTAAACAACATTATAGATCAAGTGCACCGTCCGCGAAGCAACTAAATCTCCCTTACTTCGTCTACTTCAATTTTGAGTTTGCCATGGCTGTGATGCTAGGGAACTTAGCCCTTTTTTTGGACGGAGCCTCGCCACGAGCCGTCTTGCCGGAGAGGAAGGTTAGGCCGGTGGCGCTGGACTTGGTTTTGAATCTGTACAAGAGAGAGGCTAGCGCATATGGTTCTTTGGGAGTTAAAGGAATGGAAGGGGACGGTGAAGGGAGGAACCAGAGAACTGTAGCGAGAGGGAAAGCGAATTCGAAAATGAACGGAGTGGATTTTGACAGCGATGAGGAGAACGGAGACGCTGAGGAGGAGGGGGAGGAATTGGATTGGGAGAAGGAGATGAGGAGGAGGGTGAAGGAGATTGAGGAGATGCGAGAGTTGGAGAGGAAGGCTGAGGAGTTGCAGAATAGAGTGGAGGAAGAGAGTGAAGGTGAGGAGAGGGAAGAGAGTGAAGAAGAGAAGAGAATGAGAGTGAGAAAAGAGCTTGAAAAGGTTTCTTTTTTTATCTCCAAGTTATGAACTTTTGGTGAATTGAACGTTTTCTAGGGATTAGATTGTATTCAAGAGTAAGTTTTGGGAGCTTGTTTGATCAATTTACCATTTCTTTTGTTGGTTTACGTCGGAGCAGGTAGCACAGGAGCAGGCAGAGAGGAGAGCAACAGCTGAATTGATGTTTGAATTGGGACAAAAGGCTTATGGAAAGGGCATGTATGGAAGGGCCATCGAGTTTTTTGAAGGTGCCCTCACCATCATTCCTAGGCCTACATTGTTTGGCGGTGAGGTTGGTGTTTCTGAATTATGAATGAAGATATTGGATCGGTTTGTTATGTGGATTGGACATGTTTTCATTGCCAAGTAACGGAAAAGCTATATATATATATTTTTTATGGTTTTCTACTTCAGATTCAAATATGGCTGGCTATGGCGTACGAGGCTAAAAACCGCCATGCAGACTGCATAGCTCTCTACCAGCAGCTGGAAAAGAAGCACCCTAGTGTCAGCATCCGACGGCAAGCTGCTGAGCTCCGCTATATCTTGCAAGCACCTAAACTGAAGATAAGCCAGGAGGAGATGGTTAGCATTCCATTGATTGGTTCAAGTTATGACAGGTAAAATTTGGTGATTATACTCTAGAAATCTATGCTTTGTACCTTGATGGGCCTTGATACCTGTTGGGTATTAAAATGTTTTCTCCAGCAAATCTTTTCAAGTTGGAAATACATCCCATTTATCCCAATTTGCAGCAATTATCATGATTCCATTATTAAATAATGCTGCTGTTGTTGACAATAATACTGATGTATGATCCAAATGATAGATTTTTATGTTAGCTAGCATAGATAGAACCACGAGCAACATTTACCTAATTTTCTTGTTTCACTGCCGTGATCTGTACTTGTGCAACTCATTATTAAGCGCAATCCTGGCAAATGCATGTAGTTACATGATGCTCCTAAGCATGCCTGAACATTTTCTGGAGAAATGGTTATTTGCAAGACAATGAATACTAAGGGCTTGTTCTGTTTGGTCTCAAATTCCCAATATCAAGTCTTGAATTTATGCATTTGTATATCAGATTTTATCCTGCCCATTTTTTGAGTTTAGTATCTAATCTTGCCTTTTGCAATTAGTTTTTTTCTTTTTGTCATTACGTACTTACCATGACGTGGCTTGTTTTTATCAAACATTTTCCATGTTAATTTGGCGATGTTGTGTGATATATATAATATCTCCCAAGCTTGTAATTCATATTAGAGGGTTCCACTATCCTGGGTGGACCAAGACTTTTACTGTTAGGTCATTGCGTGTGATGTGTTGTAGAAGTTGCAACCATATCACATTATTGACGTCAGAAATTTGATGATAGGTCTAGAAATTGTGTGATTTTGATTTCTGATGTGAGCAGTTTGAATCTTTTTGATAATAATAAGTTTGAGGTCTCTTAGATGAAATTCACAGATCCTTGCATTATTTCTCAGATAACTACTTGAAGTAGTTATATTCTCTTAAATTTGGTTAGTCTTTGAAGTGTGTATTTTCATGGTGGCGTTAGATATTTGGACGCTGCAAATATATCGACAACTCAGATCATTTTAGGCTTTAGCAAAAACTGGACAAGTGATGACTTTGTGGTTATTTCAGCTATGCAGCATCATGGACTGATAAGTACAAGGACAAGGATCAAATGAAAAGTGGGTCGACAACAAACCAGCTTCCGTCCTCAAGAGACTACTTGGCAGACTTCTTGGTGTGGCGTCCACCGGTTGGATTGGAGAAGAGCCAAACCTTTTGGATAGCCTTGACATTGTGGTTCGGTTTGGTCGGTGCAGCTCTCCTTCTACAAAGATGAAATGTCTACAAAGAAGTATAGTCTAATTGGTTGCTACGAGTTCATTTGGCTATTCATACATGTTCATGTGTAACTTTAACATTATTGCTCGTGTAAAGTAGAAAAAATACGTTGATTTTAGTACTAGAGCTCTCCTTCCCGTTCATTTTCTCCTCCGTGCCCTCAAGTTACTAGCACTAACAAAATGTTTACCCTATTTACATCTGCCATTCGGTTTGCAAATGTTACCAAACTGACATATTGGTTTGGTATGCCAATTGATTTGTGAAACATACGAGCAGCCAAAACTATGCCACTTGCACGTTTAAATACCCCTGTGCCATCATTCCACAGTTTTATTTGTGAAGGGGACTTGGAACACTTCTCTTCTTATTTGGTGTTGAGATCGGGTAATGTAATTATCCGACTGCAAATAAACACTAAAGTTGGTTCTGACTTTTCCATTCTAATTCTAAAGCTTTGAAACCAGAAATGCAAATCAATTTCCGTGTAACATTTTCTTTTACTTGCCAGAAAAATTAAAAATGGGCCCAAAAGATGGATCCATAGGAACCAAGCGCCACTCGAAACCTTACTTCTGACACATCTTCGGCTAGCTAGATTCCGCAACTATCCTTGAAACCCGTAAAACAATCCCAAAACCCTAGAGGACAAAACCGTCTAAACCCATTTTTCCCTCTAAATAAAACTCACCAAACCATTTTTCCCACCTCAGCCGCCGCTCTCCGGAACTATCAGCTTCTCCTGCCAAAATGACGACACGATTCAAGAAGAATCGCAAGAAGAGGGGCCATGTGAGCGCGGGCCACGGCCGAATCGGTAAGCACCGGAAGCACCCGGGAGGCCGCGGAAACGCCGGAGGCATGCACCACCACCGAATCCTCTTCGACAAGTACCATCCTGGGTATTTTGGGAAAGTGGGTATGCGATACTTCCACAAGCTTCGCAACAAGTTCTACTGTCCAATCGTCAACATTGATAAGCTATGGTCCATGATTCCTCAAGACGTGAAGGACAAAGCCACCAAGGACAACGTTCCTTTGGTTGACGTCACGCAACTTGGATACTTTAAGGTTCTTGGTAAGGGGGTTTTGCCTCAGAATCAGCCCATTGTTGTGAAAGCTAAGCTTGTGTCTAAGATTGCTGAGAAGAAGATTAAGGAGGCTGGTGGCGCCGTTGTGCTTACTGCCTAGGTTAAAAATAAACAATTTTGTTGTGTTTTCTGGATTAGATGTTGGGATGTTTTGATTTGTTTATGACTTACTTTAATCCTCACTGTTATATTGTGAGTTCTAGTTGGAGATTTTGGTTTCAATACTATGCAATGCAGGTTTATGTGTGGATCTGAAATTCTAAATTGATGGGTTATGATGTTTGTTTTCAGTTTTATGTTTGATTTCCGTTTTGCTTTGGGTTTTTATTGATGGTCAGAAAATATGTTAATGTAAGTGTCTTTCTTTTGTATGGAAGTCAGTCTTCAATGGTAGCTCTTGACAAGGAACTCTTGTGTTTTGGTAGGGGACATGGGATATCATCTGTATCCCAAGTTCTTTGTTTTGAGATGAGTAACAGTTTTCTTAAAGACACAGGTGGCTTGGGTTAAGAGTTACCTGTGCTCTTTTAGTGATTGTATTCTGGTAATGTCTAATGTCTACCAACTGGCCAGTAAACTGTATATTTTGGTACTTAGACGGACATGTTAGACCTTGTGTCGGTCTACTTTTCTCATTGATTCATGTTGTATAATAGGTTGTAGCGCTTGCCTTGTTAATCTCTTTATATATTGCTTCCTATCCTGATTTAAATTCGTTTATCATGCATTATTTCTATAACGTTATTTATCTTCTTACTTAATAGCCGGCAAGCAAATGCGTGGCTTAGCCTGTTGTTGGGAGGAAGTACTTCCTCTCAATGTGGGTTATTCGCCTGGATATAAAAATTAGTTGGAAATTGAAGATACGTATTATGCTAACTGAAAAAAAGGGTTCTTCGGGTAAAATCATAAAGAAAAGAAAAGGGTACTCACAATATTCAGTTGGCAACAGGCACTTACAATATTCAATTGGCTATACAGTCATGATTTAGTTATGAAGTCACTCACTCAAACTTCCACACTCGAATGAACTTGCTATTATGTGTTGTGATGACTTTCTTCATTCCAACAGACAAGCTGGTGATGGGAGGTCTATACCTTCCATGAATTTTGTGAATGTCCTCATATTTGGACAGCTTTCTGCCACTCACTCTTTCTATCATCACTCTGCCTCTATCTACACATGAAGTGTTGTAATCCAAAACATAGCTTGAAAGAACTTCGCCAGTGTTCTGGTCCTGGACACGTAAGATGCCATCTAATCCACCAACTAATAATGTAGACACGTCATGATGAAGATGTTGCATAGCATATACCACATTTGGACTAACTCGTCTTTCCCATAGTCGTCGCATAGTCCTTCAAGGCAGTAAAGCTAAACAATAAATTGCCTTCGAGATGGAAGTCAAATACTTTTGACTCTGACAAATAACTTAGAGAAGAAGAAAGTGACCGTAAAAGCAAAATTCATCTCTTAATAGTTCCTCATCTATATGCTTACTTAAACTTACACGGATTTGAAAGCATCCCAAAAGCAAATGTGCTAGGAGTAGCACGCAAAGAGGGGTAATGGAATGTAGAGATCAAAAGACAACCACCGTGTACAAAAGAATAATAAAACAGGTACCATAGGTTATCACGACTTGACTTAGCTAATCAGATTCAACTTTTGATTCATGGTTTATTGCCTGCTAATTAGTTACGGCTAATTAGAAATCAAAATGTATGAGTAGTACTTTAGATACCTAAGGTCCCAACAAGAAGTACATCCAGCAGTTGTCCCCGCAAATACTAGACCAGAAGATGGATTGAAGCACAAAGCCTTTATACCTGTGAAAAGAAGCAACTCCAAATTATACATAATCACTAGCAATGCTTGTTCTCCGGATTATAGCAAGGAGACTATTTAGTGGTAACTTCATAATTCACAAAGATGGAATAGGCATTCCCTTTGGTTTCCGTAGATACGTATCTCAAACAAGGGGTAACCAAAAAGTGACAAAAGATGAAATATTGAGGAGATAGAGATAAACGGTGCCTAGTAATTTACTGAATGAGAATAAAGGACATTTATGAAGCTCAAACCTAAGAAGTGATAGGTATGCAGCTATAATCAGAAATTATAGGGATGAACCTTTGTAATCAGTGGCTCTTAGTGTGGCTACTCGTTGATCAGACGAAAGACTTGATACTGTTATCCTCCCTAGAGAAGAACCACAAAGAACCAACTGATCCTCGCTAAAACAAATGCGAGTAACTGCCTCAGAATGCATCCTGTAATAGGAAACATAATTATGAATATTCAAATCACCATCCAAGGACATCACACAAATCCAAGAAATCTTTACTGACATATTGACACCAAAATGTTAACATGGTCTGAGTTTCAGTTTTATGCAAGTCAATTTTTCTTAATTGTATTCAACAAATCTTACCTAATGATTCGCGAGCATCTTTTACTGTACATGTCAAATACCCGAGCTGTCCCATCCTCACATCCAACCACCGCATCTGGATCAAAGTAACTTGGGGAAAGAATGAATTAGATGAAAGAAATAAACAAATGAAAAGAAAGTAGAAAAGAAAGTGAAAAAGAAATATAAAGCATTGGAGCACAGAGGATGAGGTGGATTATTATTAGGCAAAACTAAAATTTGATAGAGAGAGAATGTAGAGCTGCATCTTAAGGCCTCCAATCTTTTAACATAACTGAAGTTAATGTACAGCGATATTAAAGGACATGATCAAATATAAGCTAATTTACCGCATGCATAGACCCTTGTTGAACGTGCTTTCACGTTCAGGAAATAGATTTCTCCGTCCATTGCGCCTCCAAATGCATATCTGAGTGCCAACCAAACCCACGATCTACAAGCAGATATTGAATAAGGTAAGAAATATTAAATCCAGTTGATAAAAGCCCAAAGTATATGCCATCTCTCATCATAAAAGTAATGATTCTTGTCCAGCTATGTTACCTAACTTGAGAAGTGTAAGAGCATTACAAAGATGATGTACAACAAGTGCATCAGAGGATGCAGTAGCAGTGAAAGATCTAATTTGTGTAAGCCTCGCTATAGGAAGTGAAAATAAGAAATAAATTTTGATGTGTTGTTTGACGGGCATTTTTCTTAAGCTATACCCATTAAGGAAACAGTAACATCTTCAATGGATTCACGCACTATAAAATTCGTTGCAATTTTTTACCGATGCATCATAATTAAACACAGCAGATATGCAGATGATAAAGCATACCTTGCTCTCATCAAAATCGAAGTCAAAAAGAGATGCTCCATTTGGAATAGCATATTCTCCTACGCAATTGTAGCTGTCTAGGGACCAGAGACGCATAACCTGAAATCATTTCATTCAAAATTTAAGTGACCTAGCAGGAAGCAGATAAGATAATACCAACAATTATCAAAACAAAGTAGAGTTATCATTTGGGTATTAACTCAGAGTAGCTGTCTAGAGAACGGATCGTACCTTATCACCAACTCCACTGAGAATCAACCCCATCTTTACCCGGCACTGCTCAGCCCTAAGATAAAACCCCACATTTTTTCAAATCTTGCTTTAACAAGGTATCAAAACAAACAAAAAGAAAAAAGGCTATTTACCTATAGGAATGACCTTTCCACTGGTCCACAAAAACTGGGCCTGTGAGAAGAGAAGATCTGTGGTGCTCCATTGCCAGTTCCTCCAAGCACGTGTTCAGTGACTCCTCGGACCAATCAATCCTGCTGGTTCTATTTTGCGAGCAGAGCTCTTGCAGTAACTTTGACCTCAAAATAAACGCATTCCTTCAACACAAGTCATGGATAACCATTAGAGCAAGCAAATTGTTTCTAGAGAAAATAAGTTGGGCTTTTTGTGGGTTCATTTGATTGAAGAAAACAGTACCATGATTTACAAACGACGGAACAGCGAACGACATCGAAGAGTCCGAGATAAGAAAAGATAATGCAAATAATATCGTCATCCAGAGACTGGATGCTCGTCGGAGCTCTCCCCCGGCTCTTCTTCGACGGCGATGGAACAGAAATAGGGTCCATCAGGTCGACTGTTTTCCGACTGAAGTGGCGACTAGAGAAGGAATGAGAAACTGGTGGAGAGGGATAGAAGTCGAGCGGTCGAAGAACAAAATAACATTAATTGTGAAGAACCTCTTGCTAAACCGACAGCAGTTTTGTTTATCCCCAGCCCATTCGACCAGTGTGACCGGTCCTGTTATGAACCGTATGGCACGTGTATCAATTAATACGGGTTACCATTTTCATTTTTAAAATAATTGTAATTTTTACGTGAACTATATCTTTAAAAATTATAATAATATACATTTTAAATAATCATTATCTCTTTTTTAATAATATTTTTTTATATATTTTATACATAAACAATGACTATAATTAAAACAAGAAAAAGATGCTTCAATTATTATACAGATATAAGTCTGAAAATAACGTAAACTACAATTTATATCATATAATAAAGAATAATTACATTAAAAATATCATAAATTAAACAGATATAAATCTAAAAATAACATAAATTACTTAAAATTTTATAATTTATATCATATTATAAAAAATAATTACATCAAAAATACTATAAATTACACATATATAAATTTAAAAATAACATGAAGTACTTAAGATTTTACTATTTATATCATGTAATAAAGAATAATTACATTAAAAGCACCATTATGACTATGATTCTACTGAAACCGAAACCAAATAAAAGAAAAACTTAGGCTATGATTCTACCGAATCCGAAACCAAATAAAAGAAAAACTTAGAATAAAAACACTTCGATAAAAATTTTTATATTTATATTGCATATATAATTTAGCATAAATATCAAATACAAGTTAATTTAAAATAAAATACAAATAAAAAACTTTTAACTTCATTCAATAAAATGCTCGCTTAAATCATATTGACCCCATATAAACTTTTTATATGTAACAAAATCATGTTCATTGAGAATAAGGATGTCAATTCCGGCCCAGCTTGGCTCAGCCCGTAATCAACAGATTGGTCTTGTCAAATTGACCCACGGGTTAGGCCACGGGTAAGGTGGATATGGCCCGTAGAACGGCGAGGCGGGTCATGGCCCTTGAACCATAGGCTAGGGCCATAGGTTGTGGGCGGGCCAGAATACGGACCGATCTAATCGGCCCAGTCTGCTACCCGCCCACTACTTTATTAATTTAATAATTTTTTATATATTAGCTTAATAATTAATAATTAACTTAAGCAAATTAACAATTTGTAATTAACTTAATTCATTGTTTTAAGAATTATTATTTACTTATTAACTTTTCATATAAATTTTTTATTAATTAAATTAAATGTCCTAATTAATCATACCATTACATTATATCATAATTAATCACTTATATGTTGCTATAATTAATTATCAATTCTTTCTTATAATAATTAATAAATAATTAAAATAAATTAAAATTTTGTAATTAATGTAAAAAATTATAAATTAACTACAACTATTAATTTATTAACTTATTAACTTTCATATAAATTTCTAATTAAAGATCCTAATTAATCATACCATTACATACGTCTATTATATCATAGTTAACCGTTTATATTTTGGGAGCTGGTTATGCGATGATTGGACAACGACACTGATAGCTAAGAGGTTGGAGGAGGCAATCAAATAAGGAGGGAGCGTCACGAGATTGAGCATGAGGAAGGAGGGTCGGGTAAGGTCGGGTTAAAAAGGTTTTGTTTTCCACTTTAGTCATAAAGTTTAAGAATTTATAGATTTTGTCGATGTTCAATCTATATTCTAAATATCGATCGGTACTAGCTAAAACATTGGCGTAATATCACATATAAGTTGTCTGCTATATGGTCGATCTTCAAAAATGAGCAACGTCTGATATAGCTTGAATTTTGGAGTCCATTCGTATCAACTTTGCACCGACTTCACTGTAGTGTAGTGCTGCGTCTTTGTATATTTTCTGGAGCTCTGACGTTAAATAATTCCTAATTTGTTAAAGCCAATATAGGATTTAAACTTTTCTTCATCAATACCCCCTTTACACATCGTATAAATGACTTAGAACTTTCGAATCAACCTAAGATATTTCCCTGGACAACTCATAATTTGAGACGGTGCTTTTATTTTATCATTAGGCAAAGCAATAAAGGATGGCCGAATAAACCGTCTAGGCCTTAAGTTATCTAGTTGCACTTAGACAGCAGTCCACCTCCCACTTGTCACTAAACTCCTGTGGGATCGAAACACTTGCAATAAACTATCCGACATTCCAAATGAAAAACAACACAAAAATATTTTTGACAGAAAAGCATTTCTTTTCGCATCCACTTTAACAACAATTGAAAATTGGTTTCTCATATTAGTGTCAATAAAGAATATTAAACTGTCTAATTAACCCCTCCTCTATAAATTTGTAATACCCATCTTAAATATGCGAACAATATTGAAGAAAGACTAAGATGGTGTAGATATGGATAATCGTAGACATAATTAAGCTCTTTGATTTTGTAGTAGCTAAGTCGATTGTCAAACTTGGGGATGACAATCACCATCCTTATAATGGTTGGATCAATTTATGAATCGAATCCAACCATAGTGATGAACAAACAAGAGAATGCGATGTTTAGGACTAGCCAATGACTTGACCGTCGAAATAATCTCCGGGGGCGTGTTCTCTAGTTCTCCCTTCTTTGGCTATTGGTTCTGTCTGATTTTGATGGGGCTGGGCGTTGCTGCTTGGATCTATGGGATTGGTTGACTTTGACATAAAAATACATGTAAAACAATAAGGCACACCGAGGGTTGACTGCCGGTAAGCCCCTTCGACGCTCAAGTTAGTCTCTTTTGAGAGTTTTGGTGGCTAGTGAATAAAGAATATTAAGGTTCTCGAAAATCGTACCTTTTTCATGATGAGGTAATGAATTTATATAGCTAATACCTATAGGAATTAGGTCAATCAT
>JAOSBN010000003.1:9835037-9885251 GCA_027563595.1 Erythroxylum suave
GTAAGTCTATCGACTATGATCAATTAGAAGAAATTATCTGAGTGATGAAGCTAAATGGGAAATGGAGGAACATCCTACCTTTCTGATTACTCAGATAAGAATTTCGAGGACAAAATTCTTTTAAGAGGGGAAGAAATGTTGGCCCCCTAAAATTTTTCTTAAGGAATAAGCATGATTTAAATAAATTATGATGTCCTTAAGGGATTATATTGTGGAGTTAATTATTATATCAATGTTGGTAAGATTTTATGGCATAGATAAATTGAATTGAAGTATTAAAATTGTAAGATTGTATAAGGGCAAATTGGGCATGACACTTAAGATTATAAGACACAAGGCCTTAGGCAAGGGGCAAAATAGACTTTGCACACTCATTAAGGATATTAAAAGAAGAAGAAGTTATTGTCTTTTATTTTTAAGAAGCAAGAAGCATGAATGAAGAGAAGAAGAGAAGAAAAGAAGAGAAAAAGGAGGAAAATTAGGGCTTTGAAGAGTTTGAAGATTTTGAGGTAAAAACAAGTAAGTATGAATATTACCCTTCTTGATTGTTAGATGATGCATATTTAGGGTTGGTTAGAAGTGAATATGTGCAGGAAGTTGTGATGAATGGTTTATGTGATTGTTTGGGTTTGTTAATAATCAAAGCTAGATTATGAATTGTTGTGCATGATATTGGATTGGAATTGTGTTGAAAATGAAGTAGAAGAGATGGGTTATATGTGAAAGGTGGGAAGTAAGAAGATGGAAAATGTCCCAAACCACATTTTCGGATTGGGTTTCTGGACATTTTTGTCGCAAAGAACTTTGGAGTTTTGCCGTGGTGACACAAAGCATGCTCTAAGAGGTGTTTTTTAGGAATTTTCGTTGCAACAAACCCAAAGAATTTCGCCGTGGTGAACTTGGTTTTTTCCAAGGTGAACTTTCCAACATCAAACATGCTTGGGTATTTTAGATATAACCTTTTTTGTAGTTATCCAAATGAGATGATTTTTAATTTTTTGTAAACTATAGACATAGGGATATAAATTTTATGAAGGAATCAAGTCTAAATTCAGTCTACTGTAAGGATTTCAATTTCAGGGTGGAAAATGAATGTAGAATCTTGTTTTAGTATGAGAAGTAGTTTAGATTGTTGAGGTGTGACTTTGCGATTTCTAAACCAAATTGAATGGAATTTTGGTTATTGTTTAAGGAAATCAAGTGAGATAAGAGAGGTAAGAGGAGAAAGGGTAAAAACATCTCTAGCTAAGCTAGCAAGCAAGTATGAATCAAGAAAGCTATATGGTTCAAGGTGGGTACATTTTTATGATAGAGTAAATAAGCCACTCAGTGTTTTTCCTCGAATCAAGAAAGCTATATGGTTTTAATTGCATCATGGATGAATAATGAGAACTAGTCATAAGAAATGAATTAAATGAAAAAGATTAGAGAGTATGATGAGACAATATTGAATATGATGAGATAATATTGAATTCTTATGAAATGATAACGTTGTAGAGGGAGTGAATTTGGGACAACGTAAACTGAAAGCAAGGAAAAAGTGATGTAGAAATCATTGAAATTTTAGTTTTAAGGGTTGAGTTTCCAGGGTTTCACCATAACAAAACCACAAGGGTCGCTGCGGTGAAAATAGCATTATAGGTTTGTCGCGGCGAAAGTTAACTTTCGCGCCGCAGCGTATTTATCCTGAGAGGAGCAGGAGGGAAAATTCTGGACCTCCGCCGCGGTAAAGTCAAAAGTTCGTCGCGGTGAACCCGCCATACCTCTGAAGGATTTTTAGCTGCCGCTATGCCCAAACTTGAAGTTTCATAATCCCATGGCCTCAGAGTAGGAAGATGAACCGATAATGATTAAGGCATTCTCTATTAGAAATAGCTCAAGTCTTATGATTTTCTGCAAGAGTTGGACTTTGAAAACAGGGTCCAACAAAGATTATTTTTTTCCTTCACTTATTTACTTACTTTTTCCTTATGATTGTTCATGACATGTTTGGTGCATTAGTTTGTTGAGTAACTGTGGGGGAGAAACTAACCTAGTAGGAAAAGTAGTTTAGATTTTAGTTTGATAGTAATTTTCAATTCAATAATACCCCTTTTAGTTCTGTCTGTTGCCGTAACTTTGTTGTGATTAACCACTCTAAAGCACAATTTATCTTCAAGTTTGGAAAAGTTGAATATTGTTGATTGTGTTGCGATTTCATTCTTGAGCTTATTCAGTACTTTGCAAAGCTTTTGTAAATATCTAGCCTGTCTTTTGTGTTTGTTCATCATGTTTTTAATTTCTGTGTGCAAAATTTTCTGTCTGTTGCTCTTTGAGTTTAGGTTACTTTCGCTGCGACAAAATCCAACTTTCTCCACAGCAAAAGTGTCTAATTAGTCTCTTTCTTTCTGGACATTCTCGCCTCGGCATGTATTCCACATCACTGCAACGACGCATAACTATTTCGTTACATTTTCTCTCGGGTTATTTTCAACGAGGCGTGCATTTTGCGTCGCCCAGCGATGTATCCCTATATCTTTTGTTTTTCCTTTCGGGACTTTTTTGCTGCGTGGAAATCAAACTTTCTCCACGGCAAAGATAGAATCTGTGTAGGCTACCCTCTAATTTCTTCGATTTTGATATAGCATTTTACCATTTTACCCTCAAATACCCTCGACCATTTATTTACTCTTCCTACTCATTTCGTCTTTTCACCTTCATATTTGCTTAAACTACCGCATCTGTTTTTTCTTCTTCACTAACCTTAGCACGCCGCGACAAACATCCCTCAAGCCTCCCTCATTCCACTTGTTTGTTTCCTATCCTAATCACCTCCATTTTCCATTCTCTAGCTGCGCAGCTTCCTTTGCACCTTTGTAAGTGTCTCATTTCGATTCTTTGTTCATTTATTTTTATCTTTGATGTGTTGTTAGTAAGGGCAGACCAGTGGACATATCATCCTCTCTGGTATGTTTCGCCGTGGCAAAGGTTGAATTTTTTTCTGTTTTTTAATTAATTTGTTCAAAATGACTCAAACCAAAAACCCTACACCCTCCAATGGACTTGATTCACTAGACAATGATTTCACGTTTGAGGAGTTATATGAAAAAATTGATGCTGACCCCTAATCAAAGAACGACCATTTCCTCTCACGCCTGCCATTAACCCCTTTGTTCAACAACTTTATGCATCCCAACTGACTGGCCTGGTTAGGGAGCGTACCCAAAGCAATGACAAATTCGTTCGATATTTTTATGCATATGTTCGGATCCACAACTGTTTAGCCATTGACTTTTGTGGCATTAGGGAGCCCTATGCCTTCACCACCTCTAACATCTGCCACCATTTTGATCTTTCTCCCTGTCACCACTATCACTTTGACTAGTTAATCCACAATTATCCTCTGGACGATGTTGCTCGTACCCTCTATCACTAGGGCACTGAGTGGCATCGGCCACGATATACTGACATATACCTTAAATTATCTGAATTACAACCAGAGGCTCGGCCTTAGTTGCACTTGGTTTGTAACAACATAGCCCCAACCACTCGCCTCACCTATGTCACAAAATGCCAAGTCTTATATATCTACCTCCTAATGATTGGTCGTTTGGTAAATATAGCTAACGCTATTGCCTCTGCCCTTCATGACTCCATCCAAGCACCCAAATTAACCAACGCAATAGCCTTTGTTCACCTTGTTTTCGACATATTCCGAGCACACAATTTACCTGAATTCAAAATGACAGCTATTTCAACCTGGCCCCATTCTTTAGGTATCCATGTATTTGATGTTGGTACAACCTCCGCACCCTATGCCCCTTCTGAGCATGACCAGCTAGCTCTGGAGTTCCCTGCACTTGTCACTTTAGTAACTCTTGCTACTCAACTTGATGGACTCTCTGCTGATTTTGACCAACTTTGTCGCACTCTCATAGGCGAGATCCAGCACTGGATGCGTCGAGTGGCCATATATGATCGGGACATGTGTTATCATTGGTGTATAATAGATGCTTTGTTGGCTGAACGCCTACAATTTCAATTGCCCTCTGAAGAGGATGATCCATTGCTTGACATTGACATAGTCGGGGAGGGCACATCTGGAGCACATCCATCTAGGTCTGGACAATCCAGGTCCACAGCTGATTCACCTGGAGATCAATGTTGAGTCATTTGTATTTTGTCTTGTTCTTTTATTTTTGAATCTTAGGTTTCCTAGATACTAGATAAAATTTTCGAGGTCTTTTCTTGGTTGATCTAGCCTAAGCTGAATATTGTATTTATTTCATTGGCTATGGAGATCTGATATCTATTCATCCACTATTTATCATCTACTCTAAATGTTTGTGCTTTAATTCTATCAATATTTCTGACAATATTGTGTTTAAGTGTGGGGGAGGAAACCAAACAGTTTATTCATGCAACATTTTGGCTACTTAATTGTCATTTTTCAGTTATCTTTTAAGTTTTGAAAGTGGTCCTTGCGGTGAAATTGCAATTGCATGCATTTTATCTATTTTCGCCAAGTTTTTGTAACTTTTCGTCACGGAGACAATTTTCCAAATCATCACTTCGCTGCGCCCATCACTTAAACATTTGTTTTTCTCACTTTTCGTCACGGTGAAAATTTTTTTGAACAAACTTCACTACGACCAACTTTCGATTTCGTCGCGGCAACAATTTTCCAACTCATCACTTCGCCGCGGCACCACTTAACCAATGCTCCCACACTGAGTTCTTAATACTTCTGTTATTGAAAAGTTTTGAAAAATTCAAAGTTTTACATATGCATTTGGAAAACTATCCATGCTTTTAAATGTTAGTTGAATTTTGACTAATTCCATTTTTAATTTTTCAACAAAAGTTAATGAGGGTTTCAAGGAAGGTGCACTGTGCGTTTTTAAACCTTGAGATTGCTTAATTGAGACATTAACCTTGATGGAAGGATATCTAGGCCTGAATTCTCTCATTTGTGTGTCTCTGCTTAATTTTATATCTCTCTAGAACTTGTTTTAATTCTTAATCGAGGCTTGATGAACTAAATTTTGTGAAAATGAAATAGGCGATCATTGCAAAACCTTTCTCACCCAAACACAAACCCTATACACTTTACCATTGCTAGCCCCCTTAAGCCATCTTTTTAAGTGCATGCATACTTTTATAAAATGATGTAAATATTTTATCTCCATTTTTCTCAGTTTGAGTGTTTTTTTAGGAGAATTCATGAGTGAAAAAAAAGAAAGCAAAAGCAGTGTATTTTATCAGACTAGTGTGATGATGGTGCTACTACAATAGTTCAGTAAAGAATAAATAGTGAGAACTTTGGTACTTGAAATACACCAGTTTTAAGTGTCCTAAGTAGTTCCTTCTACCATTTAAGAAACCTGGTTCGAGTCTAATTATGATATTTGTCTTTCATTATTTTTTGCAGAAAAAAAAAGCTGTTGTGTTAGAATTTTAAATCTTGTCTTTAGAATAGTTGACACTCATTTCATGAGATATAATTGTGATGCATGTCACTCATTTTGTTTCTTTTACTCCATCCATCTCACTTGGCCTTCATTCATCATTACAACCTTGAAAGTCCTCTTGATTTGCAAAATTATAGTTCTTGTAGTGGAGAGGTAGAACTATCACAAGCTTATGGCAGAGAATGAATTAAGCAGATTTTAGAGCGAAAATTACCCCAAGACAACTCAGTTGAGAGCTAAACAATTTTCCCTAAGATAAGTCTTTTTTGCTCAATCTCTGGACTTAAATACTTGTGGTGTTGATCTCCTTGATGTTCTTTCAACCTGCTTTTGTTGATTTATGAGAAAATGGTTTAATTAATTTTCTGCTCTCATTTTTAATTATGGTCAGTATTTCCTTTTGCACTTGTATTCCTTTGACTTTGATGAGCTTTGTCCAGGAGTACAAAGGTCTAAGTGTGGGGGAATTTGAATTAACTAAAGTTTTCTATATTATTCAGTGGTATTTTCATAGTTTTTGTTGTACTTTTTGACTCTTTTTGCTGGATATCGTGCTTAATTTATTTCAAGTGTGCTTGTTTTGAATTAACATAATTTGCTTCGAGAAAACGAGTGTTTTCTGAATTATATGAAGTCAGTGAGCAAGCAGCAAATCCATGGGTATTTAAACCCACGGCAAAAAGTATCATATTTGATGGAAGAATAGGAGATCCTTTTGAGCAGCCTGCTATAATAGGAAAACCAACTATCTTGAAATTATTTGATTATAGTTTTAATCAAGTGTCAGATAATCATTATGTGTTGGATGGATTGGTTATGTAGAACTTTGGGCTTAAATGTATCAAGTTTCATATATGTGTATTTGAAATCTTTTTGATTCTCTATTATCTTTCATGGTTGTATTTGATGTTGAGATGATTTTAGATTACATTTGACTGATAGCATTGGCTAATCCTAATACACACACTAAGAGCGCTTAACGGGATTTTCAAAAAATGGAGTTTCATTGATTAAGATCCTGGACTTGAAAAGTCTTTTAAGGTTTACATTTTTGAAGCTTAGTGATTTCTACTCTCTTTTTAATCATTTCAAACAATGATGGCCAAAACTCACTTTCAAGAGGAATTTATCATTATATAGTCTTTTTGTTTTTCAACCTTCATTTTTATATCTCCCTAAAATCCAAAAACATTTGTTTTTACATTTAAATTAGTTCTACCAATCAGCTAGAAAATAAAAACCCCTCTTTTCTACAAATTAGTTTGCATAGCATAACATATAGGTTAATTTAGATTCAATTGCTTAGGTTTCGGTTAAGTGAATGAACCAAGGTTGCACCCTATAGTGCAATTTTTGGAATTCTTTAATTCAGCCTCCAAAAGCTTAGCGTAACAAGGTTTAATCACCTAGTTTATATGACTTTATCTACTCAAACTAGAAATGCTATGCTCTACTTAGATTAATTCTAAATTAATCCCTAGGGTTTCCAAAATTCTTGTACACCAATCAGTCCTTTATAATATCCCTAGGTCATCTCAAATTTACCTAAACAATTTTGGCATGTGCCGAAATTATCTTGATAGCTAAAATTGTTAAAATAAATAAGTTAACCTACTAGACTTTGAAGAGACTTATTCGATGTTTGGAAAATTTCCGGAAGCCTAATTTTGAACACATGCATTGAGCATGTTATTTCCATCAAAATAATACATATCTTATCACATAAGAAACTTATTTAGGTCTCATAACCGAAATACACATATTATAAGTCATTAAGTTGACTCCATCAACTTTCAAAAAGTTGACCAATGTTGACTTTGACTTTATTTATTAATTGAATCAAATTTAATTAATTCTGGAAAATTCTTAAGTATTATACACATTCTAAATGTGTTTAATAGAAAATTCTAGCACCTAATTCTTAGGAATTATTTATTAATAAATAGGAAAAATCTAGCACATCACATGTGTGTGACACTTGTCACATTACCTCTAACACAAGTCATACATTACATCATGCATGCAAAAGATAATCATCTTAACAACAAGTTTCATGCATCTCATACATGTGGCAGCTTCTCATCTTGCATGTGCATACATAAAGTCTATAAAATAATTTTTATAAAAATTAAAAGAGAATTTTCATGCATGCATTTTCATTATATTTCTAGAATTTCTAGAACTTCATACATACATCAAGTTGAAACATAATTCATAATAAAATAACAAATGACATTCAATTGCTTTTTCCTTTTACAGAAACGTAATATAGCATCTTATAAACATTTTAGAGAAATGAAAAAAAAAATTTGTAGAACTAATACGAAATTTTCAAAGTCAGCACATGCAATCAGTTTTCCAGAAAATCCCAGAAATCAACACATGAACAGTATGGATATAAATTCGAAATAAAATAGCAAATGACATTCAATTGCAATTTCCTTCAATAGAAACATAATATAACATCTTATAAACATTTATGTGGAATAAAATTAGAAAAACATTTTCTATAATTTACACAAAATTTTCCAATCAACATGCAAGTTAGTCACAACCCAGCAAACACTTTGCACATGCTCAATACATCATCTATAACATCAATAACCTTGATTTGATACCACTATTGGGTCAAGCCATGGTTGCATGCATCACATGCATACGAATGCAGCAAAAGATTCAAAATCAAAATTCTGACACGGCGACAACCCCAAAACATCAAGATCATGCATGCATGCAAAGATATGTAAAAAACATAAAATAACAAACTTTTTACCTTTTGTATCTCCTCCTTTATAAAAAGATGGAAGAAGAAACAATGTATAAGGTTATTTGAGCACCAAACTAGATGAGTTCTAGTAGATGCTTAAGATGATGGAAGATAGGTCAAGAATCTTGTTGCATGCGCTTTTATTCATGCAACAATTGCATGAATTGTAAGAACAAAACTCAAGACACCTCACTCTCACTCACGAACTCTTTTATAACCCTTTCTCTGTCACTTGAGTGTGTAAGAAGTGAAGGAAGCTTGTGTACATAAGTGAAGAACTCACTTATATACCATTTCGTTCCTTATAAGGTATGATCATAGCCCTATGATGCACGATCTTGGCCTGCTTAAAATAGGCCATACACACTTGTTTTTCATTAAATCTTTTATGTGTGTGACCCTTAGGTTCTCGGTTATTTCAGGCACTTAAATTAACTCTTAATTCATTCAAATCATGATGGGATTTATTATGCCAATTTGCCAGAATATAAGTAGATTAACATATGAACTCTTCAATATTTAATTATCCAACTTATGAACCTTTGTATAGATAATTACCATGTAGTTCGTCCTTTCACCATCCCTTACCCCAATTGGTTTGGAATAAGGGTTATGTGTCAACTCCCACTAGACGTACTACGTCATATCTAGTCCAGGTGATGTTATTTATTATTTTGGGATCTCATTACTCCAATGTGCCAATGAAGACTCTCTTTATGACTCATAACTGCTCTGCCCAGAGACTCTCAATTGATGACCCAGATAAGAGGTCGTTGGTATCATCTCCTTTTATCTGGAGTGGTGAATCCTATATTGACTACCCAATTACCTTTGAATACCAATAGCTGTACCTAATCACCACTTTAAAAGTGACCTTGTCTTGAGGCAACAAGGAATGATGTCAAAGCATAGGATTAGTATCTAAGGTATCCTTGAGTACCTCAAGTCTAAGGATATTTGAACCTATTACTATGATGAGATTAATCATTGACATTCGATAGATCATCCATATGATAATCTCATAATGGGTCATCCGATTTACTTACTGCCCTTAATAAACATCCCTTTGTTAACTCTAAACATCTCATCTTTACAGTTTATGAGATCCACTGCTTGATCAAATCAAGAAGTATAACATGTGCTAGTCTATCTGGATTAATAATGTCTTGTCTTATTAATCCTATGACTAGGGATTATTTAGATACTAACATAATTGCACATGATAGGAATCTTATTATCATGATCTCATCATGATTTCCTTCATGCTATGTTTTGTATCATGGACTTCATTAATTCGATTTAAGATCAACATCAATTCATATAAACAAAGAATATCAAATTAATGAAAAATGTCTTTCACTTTATTAATCAAAATAAAGTTTGTATAAAAGTGCTAAAGGTTATTACCTTTAAGGCACTACTCTAATAAAGTCATTCAACCTCTTATGCTCCAATCTATTCCTTTTTTTGGAGTGGATAAATTCAAATGTGTTCTAGTTTCATTTACAACCTGTTGCACTCACACATTGATTTAAAACCAGAATTACAAACCTTTTTAATTTTCGAATACCATTTCTGAATTGATCCCACCAAGAAACTGTAAGTTATAAGATAGCAAAAGTAGCGTTATAAACAAAATAAAGTGATAATTAATTTTCAATAAATAAGAAAAGGAAACAACTAATACCTGGAGAAAGGTTTTCTCTTTGTTGAATAGGAATCGACATTCTTAAATCCCCATAAGATAACTTATAAAGCTCCATTTGTGAGCTTAAGAGATCTTGCATCACGTCAATGTTAACAATTGTTGTAATATTTAAAAGCATTCCTCTATTAACTTCAGCTTGCTTACTAATATCCAGTCTAAAATAAACAATAGGATTCAAAATTGGCCCAGCTACAAACATTGGAGAAGATAGTTGTCCTTCCTTTCTCTCATTAATGATTGAAAGATATGGTGTGTACAAAGAATGCCTATGTTTCAGATTGGCCTTGATTGCTTTTGTCGCTCTCTCCATGCGGTCAAAAATATAACCCATTGTTGGCTTTTCTTCACTATCAGCCAAGTGAAGCACCTTCACCAAAGGATCACAAACTCAGATAACAAATTGACATTGAGACTAAACTTATCTATCTTCCAGTGTAGTATTACAAACCTACACTCCAACATTAGACCTAGCATGCTAAGATGCAACCCACTTATCACTTGTAAACATTTATCTTAACTCTTTCTTCATCAAAACAAAAGTCTAAAGTGATAAGAAATTTGTTGCAAATCTTGTCACAGTAGGATGACACAAATTCTTATCATTGGTAAATTCCTTTCTCATCAAATTCAATACCTATGCATGATTATAAATGAACTTTTTCACTTTTTAGCTTTCTACATAGTCTGATCAATAATAGGAAAATACCTAGGATCCTCTATATTCTCCAACATTATGTTAATGAAATATGCAACATGGGGAATCCAAAAAAAAGAATTATACGTATTTGTAACCTTTTTCCTACCGCTTTATAAATGGATTCATCGTCAGTAATAAACTGAACAATATTTTCTGGCCCTACTTCATTCACAATTTCATCAAGTATCCTAAACAAAGTCTCAGTATTTCTAATTTCAAAAACACAGAGCTATTTGTAGAATAAACCAAAAAAATTAATAATAGGCTTTTGTCTCCTATTTCACTAACCATCACACATGATTGAACATCCATAAGTACCCCAATTCACTCTTCTTTCACCCAAATAACTTTTAATTTTAGAAATAGAACAATTTAAAAGTTTACCTCTTAATTCATCAATCGAAGGAATTTTGTACCCTAGATTATAAGAGCCATTGCATCCATCATAGGTTAACAATAATAAGACTGAGAAGTATTAAATGACGAACCTATATCATACCACCATCTAGCTACTACCATATCAACATTGTGAGCCATATCTCTTGATTGCATTGCACTACGAATTGAAGGTTATGCTCCAAGAGTTGTTCGTAATGCAAAGAAACTGGTCACCAACCTTCTTTTTTTCCTTACATTATGTTCAGGTACTTCTTAGGCCTGAGATGGGAAACTGCTAGTACCGCTACCATCACTACCGCTACCACCTTTAACATTTCTATAATCGCCACGAAAACTAGAAATCGAACTTCCACTACCAATTTCAAAATTTAACCTTTCCTTTCTA
The DNA here is from genome assembly GCA_027563595.1 of Erythroxylum suave. NCBI lineage: Eukaryota > Viridiplantae > Streptophyta > Magnoliopsida > Malpighiales > Erythroxylaceae > Erythroxylum > Erythroxylum suave. The sequence goes on from JAOSBN010000003.1 coordinate 9,846,444, forward strand.
TCTCTCTCATATTGATATTCATTAAGCAATGTTTTCATCTGCACTTCACATCTTGACTTACTTTTTTACAGAGTTTCACATCTCTTTTAACCCTAGCTAAATGTTTTTCTAATCTCGTGATTCCTTTACCTTTCAAATTCTTGTTACAAAATAATCAAATAGTATGGTTCCTCATATTGAGAACCAATGCAGCATGAGCCCAAACTAGATCATTGTATCTTCCTAAAATGGGTTGATCAAAAGTACTTAAACTTCCTTCCATTTATCTGTAAAAGTAAATGAATGGATATATCAAAATGCATAACACATAATTTTGTTACACAATATGCATATCCATCTTACATAATATAACTCATTTTGTATTATTACATTACACACAATTCACTATAAGTCAAAAACTGACAATTCAATTATTCAACATATATAATTAGCTAACCATAAAACATACATAAATAATTTGTATTTCCAACAATCACAAAATATTCATAAAACAATTTCTATTTCCAACATTCACAAAACAATTTCAATTTCCAACAATCACAAACAAATTTTCATTTCCAATAATTCTCATTTCCAATAATCACAAAACATTTATAAAACAATTTCCATTTCCAACAATTCCAATTTCCAACAATCACATAACATTCATAAAATAATTTCGATTTCCAACAATTTCCATTTCCGACAATCACAAAACAATTTCCATTTCCAACAATTCCCATTTCCAACAATCACAAAACATTCATAAAAAATTTCCATTTCCAACAATCACAAAACATTCATAAAAAAGTTCAATTTCCAACAATTTTCACTTCCAACAATCACAAAAAAAAAATTCATTTCCAAAAATTCCCAATTCCAACAATCATAAAACATTCATAAACAAGTTCCATTTCCAACAATTCTCATTTCTAATAATCATAAAACATTCATAAAACAATTTCCATTTCCAAAAATCACAAGACATTCATAAAACAATTTCAATTTCCAACAATTCTCATTTCAAACAATCACAAAACATTCATAAAACAATTTCTATTTCCAACCATTTCCAACAATTCCCATTTTCAACAATCACAAAACATTCATAAAACAAGTTTAATTTCTAACAATTTTCATTTCCAGCAATCACAAAACAATTTTCATTTCCAACAATTTCTAATAATTCCCAGTTCCAAAATCACAAAACATTCATAAAACAATTCCCATTTCCAACAATCACAAAACATTACAATTTCAATTTCCATCAATTTCCATTTCCAGTAATCACAAAACAATTTCCATTTTTAACAATCAGAAAACATTCATAAAACAATTTCCATTTCCAGTAATCGCAAAACAATTTCCGTTTCCAATAATTACAAAATATACATAAAAGAAATTCCATTTCGAACAATTACAAAACATTCATAAAACAATTTCCATTTCCAATAATCACAAGACATTCATATAACAATTTCCATTTCCTACAATCACAAAACATTCATAAAACAATTTCCATTTCTTATACAATTGTTCATTTCATAAACATCTATTCATAACATAGTGACCAAGTTGAAGGATATATTCATAAATAAGGATCAAGTTGAAGGATATAACTTCTTTGAAAAAAATTATTATTTAAAGTTTTGAATCTTATTTTCATTTCTAATAAACCATAATATTATATACAGCATTCTATATTTCGTTCTTAAATATATAAATTGCTTTTAAAATTTTTAATTGAAATCAATAAGTCCTAGTATAAATGATTGGAACTTACAATATGTTCACAATTTGAAAAAAAGTAATTCTTTTTTGGATACATTTATTACATCATTACTTTCACACATTATCTATTATAAATATTTATCATACCCCACATATATATATTACCAAATAATTCAATTTCAACATATTATACTAAATTAATTATTTACCTAAATAAGCAAAAAAGATCATTAACTACAACTAAATTATTATTAATTTACAATTGCATAATTGTATACTTAACTAATTATTTACCTAATGTCAATAGTCAATACTTAAATAATAAAATCATTTCACAAATATTAAGAATTTTTCAATTAATGATTTAAGTCTTTGCAAGTTTACATCTTTAATATTGTCGGTTTAAAATTTTAATTTAAGTTGTTTCAACTTTCAAGTTTCATCTTACAAACTTTCAATTGAATGATTGAATCAACTCAATTCATCACATATACATATGAGGCCATGCATTTCATTAATCCAAAAACTTATCATAAATTATCTTAAATGTCTTTTAATTGGATAAACTTAAACTAATCGTTATTTTATAACCAAACCAGAAATAAATCAACCAAACAATAATTCATCTCCAATTTCCAATCCAACCACACATATCACAAAATCATAATGTCTCATTCAATTCAACATTTCAACTCCAATACTCAATTCAGAAATTACAATGCCGTCATAACCATTCAACTCCAATTCCAACCTAGATACACGCAAAATCTCATTCAATTCAACCCAAATCACAAAACCAATTCTCAATCAATATAATCAATCATAATAAAAAATGCAATTAAGCTTAAGTAGGAAAAAAGTTCACTGAAAACTCAAAAAACATATCTAAAAATAATTCACTATCTTCTGCTTTGGGTATTGGATGTGGTGGTGGTGCAAACGTGCGATGGTTGGAGAATGAAGTGAGTGAAGCCTGTGGTGGTGGTTTAGATGTGCAGTGACCGAAGATCTGGTATGTATCAATGGCCGTGTGGATTTGGGTGAGGTGGCGAGTAGCAGCGGTGACGTGGTGGTGGTGCAGACATGCACACATGGTGGATCTGAGAGGATGACCGAAGGAGAAACACCATCGGTGTGAGAGAGAGAGCGCGGCGAGGATGGCTGGTGACTGTTGAGTGATGAAAAAGAAGTGAGATGAGAGTGAAGTGAGATGGTGAGTGACTGGTGCAGTGTGGTACAGTGAGAGAGAGAGATGTGAAGCTAGAAGATGAAGAAGTGAAAAAGGTGCGGCTACTGGAGAGTGGTGAGGTGAGAACTAGGAAGCCATCGTTTTAGGTTTTTAGGGTTAATTTTTTCAAAATTGCAAATCAATCTTTCAAGTTTTCAAAAGTTATGGTACCGATCGGTACCGACCAAAAAATATCTGTATTGACCGGTATTAATGGTCAGTACCAAGGGAATGAATAACGTTCCATTTACCAGCTGGTACAGAACGGTTTTCATTCCACTACTTCAATGTGTAAAAAAGAAAAAACTTTTCTATGAAGAGAAAATGGCATTATAACGACGGAGGTAACAAGAGCCACAAGAGAGAAATGAACGGAAATGAGAATGAAAAGAATAACCAAAAGGAAAAGGAGGGACCTCTTCTGGAGAAATTAAAATCACTCTTACAAAATCCATTTTCTTCGGCTTCGATCACCACCATTCATAACCCAAAATCAAAGCGATTCACATCTCCAATAAAGTTAAAGACAAAGAACGAATAGCATAAGAGGTTTTGTTTTTGATTCTGTGTTTGTAATTAGCCTCGGTGCTCATGTATGGAGCCTACGATGATGCCCAACCATCCGCCGATGATTACTCTCCTAAACCACCAAAGCTATGGATCTCTATCTCTCACTCGATTTAATACATTCTTCGTGAATAGTGCTTTACATTTATGGTTATTGCCATTACCATTTCCATTGTTTTATTTACCATCCTCCTTTTTGGAATGGAAACCAATCGAAATTGAATTATTGGTGCAATAGAGAACAAAACTTTTTATGATTTTTATTTAGATTTTGATAATTGAACAAGTTGAATAAAACCACGAATCATAAAGTAAAAAATTGTACCTGATTCATCTTTCCTGTCAACCAAGAGTTGTTTAATCATCCAGCTTCTAACGATATTTACAAAACAACTTCTCAATGCTTTAGATGAAATAAGCAGGAGTGCCAGCTTTCTGATGCTTATCCCTATTTATAGAAAAAGCATTAAGGTTTCTTAAATTTTCATTAAAATTAAAATTTTTAATTATAATCAAAGTCATACTCTAATTATAATTAATTTAATTTAAATAAAATTAAATATCTCATATTTAATCATTAAATTTTCTTAAACTTTATAATTAAGTTTAATTTAATTAAAATTAATTTTTTCTTCACAAGCTGTTTTTTATTGTGTGACTCATTATGATTCTAATATATTGGCAATGATTATAAATTATAATTCTAATTCACAATTAGAATTCGAGAAATTAAAATTTCTTTTAATTTATCTTTAATTCTCTAATTAAACAATCATAATCATAGATCAAGATTGGTACCTAGCGATATGTCATGATCACCTAAATATCAAGAATGTCAAAGTGATTTGACTTAACCTTTCCACGCATGGTTGTGATGTATAATTTAATCTTTTCGTCATCTAATGTTCTAATTGGACAGAGTACATATACAATGTATATTATTTTTATCCAATCATATTCATTCTTGCTAATTTGTATTCATTTATAATTGAAATTTGAAAAATGTCTTTTCAAATGTCAATACATTTTGGCCAGAGAATTCCAAAAATCAGTAGTAATCAAAAATAGTAGAACATTCTCTATAATTAATTTAGAGTGATGAATTCTTTATTGACTTATACAACTATCTTCATATTGTTCATATTGCGTCCAACTACTACCGACTAAATTATCCTAGCAAAATTCATAAGTAGCACCAAAACATAGTAGTTCCCGCATAAGATATCTTGGTAATCTCAATTCTAAAGATCAGTTATAAACTATCATTATAAGGAAATCCATAAACACATAAGTAATTTTCTATTTGGGATTCTCATAATCGAGTCAATTCAATGACTCATTCTTTAACCCACATATTAGTTTAAGTATTTCCATACTTTAATTTATAAGATCAATTACCTTCTTCATAAGAAAGAAACATAAGGTGTGCTAATTTTACCATTTCAACAATATCTCATCATCATAAAACTACAACTACGAACATTTAGGAATAATATATAAATGTAAATTGAATGTTACAATTATGATCTCATTATAATTTCAATTACACGGTAATTATTCCAAAGATTTTACCTCTAGTATTAAAACGTAAAATGTAATTAATTTAATACATAAACATAAAGAATTCCTTTTCATTAATTAAATACTAATGTCATACATTAAATTGCATCCAACTGATTGGTTGCAAGGGCATAAACTAACAATCTCCCACTTGCACTAAATCCAATCGCCTATATACCCTATCCATCCATATGTTGATCATGTCTCTTCTCAGACAATAACTTAGGAAGAGATTTGCAAGATTTTTTCGATGGGAACTCACTCCAGTGTTATATCTTTCTGCTCTAGTATCTCTTGGATCAAGTTGAACTTGTTGATTACATGTTTGGACCATTGATGAGACCATGTATTTTTTGCCCGTGTAATAACACCGTTGTTGTCATAGTATAATAGTATAGGCTCAACAATTCTAGGAACAACTTTAAGTTTAGTGATGAATTTCTTGATCCAAATTGCTTTTTTTGCCGCCTCTAACACTGCAATGTACTTTGCTTTGGTCATTGAATCCATAATGGTTAGTTATTTGGAACTCTTTTAACTTACCTCACCACCAGTTATAGTGAAGATGTACCTTGGCTTTGATCTACTATCATCGGGATCTGAATGGAAACTACCTTCAGAATATCCTTAAACTCTCAATTCAGGACCTCTATAGAACAAAAACAAAAATTTAGCTCTTCTCAAGTACCTTAAGATACTTTTTATATTCGTGCAATAACCCTCACTTAGATTGGCTAAAACCCTACCCGTTATTCTCAAAGTATAAAAGACATTTGGTCTAGTACATAGCATTGCATATATGATTGATCCAATTGTCTAAGCATATAGAATACTGATTGTAGGATTACATATCATAAGTTTTAATAATTTAACCTTGATAATACCACAAGTGCACGGGTTGTTCGTGTAGTATTAAGGTGTCGATCCCACGTGGAAAGGGCTAATCTAATCCTGAAATCTAAGGCTGAACTAAATCGTAATAATTCAAAATAAATAAACTAAGGTAGAAATAAATCCATCAAACAATCAATCTTAATAATTAAATTTCAGAAATATAAACAATATAGCAATTTGTATAACCCAATCAATGATCAACCAAAGAACTACCAATTGGGAGAATAGGGTTTTACCTAACCTTAACAAAAACCTAATTGATTGCGAGATTATTAAATTATCGGGCCTAGACGATCCTAGGGTGGATTACTTGTTGGGGTAGTATTCTAAAGGCAATCACCTTTAACACTTTTGTATAAACATTATTTTGATTAATAAAGTGAAAGGAATTTTTCATTAATTTGATAATCCTTTATATATATGAATTGATAATGAACTTAAATCAAATTAATGAAGTCTATGATACAAAACATAGCACGAAGGAAATCATGATGAGATCATGATAATGAGATTCCTATCATATGAAATTATATTAGTATCTAAATAATCCCTAGTCATATGATTAATTAGATAGGACATTATTAACCCAGAGAGACTAACACATGTTATACTCCTTGATTTGATCAAGCAGTGGATCTTATAAACTGTAAACATGAGATGTTTAGAGTTAACAAGTGGATGCTTACAAAGGGTAGTAAGTACATCACCTGCAATGAGATTATCATGTGGATGATCTATCGAATGTCAACGATTAATCTCATCATAGCAATGGTGTAAACATCCTTAGACTTAAGGTACTCAAGGATATCTTGGATACTAAGCCTGTGCTTTGACATCATTCCTTGTTACCTTAAGACAAGGTCACTCTTAGGGTGGTGATTGCGTACAACTATTAGTATTTGAAGGTAATTGGGTAGCTAATAAAGGATTCACTACTCCTAATAGAAGGACATGATAACCACAGCCTCTTGTTGGGGTCATTACTCGGGAGTCTCTAGCCAGAGCAGTTATGTGTCATGAAGAGAGTCTTCAATGACATATAATAGTAATGAGAGCCTAGGACAAGAACTCATATCACTTGGACTATATGTGACGTAGTCAGTTTAGTGGGAGTTAACACTTAACCCATACTCTGAACCAAGTGGGATATAGTATGGTGAAAGGACGAATTGCATGGCACTTGTCTATGGAAAGGTTCATAAGTTGGATAATTAACCATCGAAGAGTTCATATGTTAATCCACTTATATTTTAGCACAATGGCATCATAAAACCCTTCATGATTTGATTGAGTTAAGAGTTAATTCAACTGCCTTAAATAATCGAAACCTAAGGGTCACATGCATAAAAGATTGGATGAAAAAAAAACTGTGTATGGCCTAATTTAAGCAAGCCACGATCATGGCTGAAGGCAAATCTATTTAAAAAGGCCATGATTGACAATGTCCACGAAATGATATATAAATTATTTCTTAACTTATGTTCACAAGCTTCTTCCACTTCTTACACACACAAGTGATAACATAAGGGCTCTAGAAGAGTTCTAAAGTCAGTGTGAGGTGTCTTGAGTCTTGTTCTTGTGATTAGTGCAATAGTTGCTTGAATCAAAGTGCATGTAACAAGATTCTTGACCTATCTTCTATCGTCTTGAGCATCTACTAGAACTCATCTAGTTTAGTGTTCAAAACACCCTTATACATTGTTTCTTCATCATCTTTTCTTTGGGTGATCAAGGAAGGGTTTTGCAACAACCCAAACAAGGAGAAGAAACAAGAAATCAGGAGAAACAAAGAAAAAAATGTTTTGATTTTTCATGTTCTTTATATATCCTTGCATATATGGGAGATTCTATGGTTTTCGAGTTGTCATGGTGTCAAAATCATGATTCCAACACTTCTGTTGCATATATATTCATTTGATGCTTGCAACTATGGCTAAACCCCACATTACTGTCTCTCAAGTTATAATCTTTAACCCTAATTCATAATCCCTAATTAGATTATAGAATTGCAATCTCTTGATTCACAATTTACCTAAACCTAAATTAGTTCTAAAACCTATGCATGATCTCTCACTACAAAAGTTTACCAATTTGATTCAATTCTTAATCTATCAAACTACCTAACTCTTGTTAGCCCAATTTGATGATTTTCACTTGGTTCACCCTTTCAGTTTGTTACCAAATTATGAAAAACAAAAATTGAATCACGAATAACTCAATGGAAACACAGTAAATGAAATTTCATTAATATCCAAGACAAAATCTTGGAGGTGAGTTTAGATATAACTCAACATTCATCAAAACCCACTCTCAACAATTATATCAATTTTATATATCAATAAAACTGAAATAAATTGAAAAATATGCTTAGAATGGAATAGCGAAGGCAGCGACAATGGGAAACCTCCTATTCTAGGAAGTACTTCATGTCAAGCTTCTTATTCATGTCTCTTTTCCTTTGGCTTCTTCCTCAATCTCTCGATAAGCTCTCTAGGGTTTCGGGATGTGGTTGATGCAAAAAGCTCCTCTTTTCTCTCTTTATGCTCCTTAAATACCTTGGCAGCACTAGAACATGCTTTTATTTTATTTTATTAAACATAGACTTGATCTTTTTACATGGAGGCAAACATTGGTAATGAATGTTGATCCGATTACTCGACTAAGTCATGTTTATTAAACAGCTTGGTTAAAACATCGTTATAGCTTTTTGACACAAAGGCATGTATTTATGATGCATGTCGATGCAGTTACTTGGCTATTATCACATTTTCAACTGGCTATTAGCTCTATTCATAACCCAAAGGTCAACAGACTAGTTATTAATTTAACAATTTTTTATTTATCTACCTTGTTGTCGTAGTTACTTGTTTCCATGAAAAATACTAGTAAAGTTACTGACAAGGTGTCATTACCCTTGCAAATTAACCCTACATGAATAACAAGTAGTATGTAGGAGTAGGGATCGTTTCCTCGAAAATTTGATAATGGAATGCTAACTATCGTCCAACTTGTTAACAAAATTTCTTTCACAAAAACTAACACAAAAACAAAAACGAAATAAAAATTTAAAATCTAAAAATGCAATCTAACCTAAACGATTAAGTATCAAATGCAAACTACTGACTAAACTACGAAAAAACAATTTATAGAAAACAAAAATCAAAAGATAATCTAACTCAAACAAAATTAGATTTGACGCAAACAAAAACCAACGAAATCAACTAAATTGAAATCAAACCAATGCAAGAAAATAAATGATTAGGGGGGTTTTGATCTCGGCAATTTAGAATTTAAAGAACTTGAAATCAAACAAGTGCTAAATCAAAATTTGGAAGAAAACAAAATTGAAAGATTCTGATAAAACATAATTATGGAAACTTCAACTGCAAAGGATTTCACCAACGAAGCCAATTAATTCATTAATTGAACTCGAGGGATTATTCACGCATTGTGTTTACATAATCAAAGGATCACCAAATTACTAATTTTATGCTTCTTAACTACTAAGAAAACAAATCTTCATAAACAATCATAGGATTTATAACTACTAATCCAACTATTTTGCGTACGAGCATTACTATAGTTGGCTTAATGATCTTGCCTTGAAAAATTCAACAACTACTATCATCAGTTTAAGACAAAGTTCGAATTCTCCCAAAGTAAGTTTGATAACTACTATCAACAACCTAGCTATAAATCAATTAATTTGGCAACTACTACCATCAATCAATCGAATAACATCTAAAAATCCCTTATAAATCTTAATTCCGAATTTTAAGATTTACAAGTTCAATTCAATCATTAAAGTTCCAGAATTCAAACACATGATTGCAAATCACAAAAATAAGAATCAATTAAGATTAAATCCTCTTGAATTAATATAGGTTTGAAGGGTATTACTCTTTACAATTAAAATACAAACTTAGCTACACATACCTAGTAAAACGTTGTTACCACTGAATGGTCTAAGGCAATTGAGTTCCTTTTGAAAAGAGTTAAAAAGGAAGAATGATCTAGAAGAAAGAAGCCTCCTTCTAAAAACCCAAGTCATATATATATATATCTCCTTCCTATATATCACGATGTGGCTGACCAAATTAAGAGGCAAACTAGGAAACAAATTCCTCCTTCTCACGTCAATTGACAAAGGTCACAACCACTCTTCAACCTCTGCCTAACCAGCCATCCATAGTGGCATGTCTTCATGAGGTGGACATCAAGTCATCTTTAAGTAACCAATGGAGTCTCGCCATGTCATCCAAGTGCTTTGAAAATCTATTAAAGTTTTGTTAGCTTTGAACTACATTTTAAATAGTACACTAGGGTCAATTTCGACTATGTATAAAAATCAAACGGTGATGATTGAGGATCTCAATTTTTATCAGTAGATTTGCCTTTGAGCTAGCTTCAATCTGAGACTTGAATCACGGAATTCCACCATCTGAGTCAAAAGTTATGATTTAAATATAGTCAAAAGGTCATTCTAGAGATTTAGAATCTGACACAAAATTTGGGAATTTGTTTGTCCTGAGTTCCAGCTCAGAAAAATCTGAAATTTGTCCCAAAACAACCTTCAATGAGTCAAGAATTTAATTATAAAATTTCAGAATTTTTGGCCAAACCAAATTCGAGATAAAAATCCCAAAATGACTAAAGATCAAGTCTTCCAGAAACCCAAAAACAGTGCAATTCGAGTCTATTTGTTTCATTTTTGCATTTTTTGTTAAAAAAACCCGAATAATGCTAAGGCATGATAAAAAAGCTATAGATAAACATAAAATGAATGTAAATGACTTTGAATTCAGTCCTAAAGATATATGAAAATATGAGTTTATCAAATTCTCCCATACTTAGCTCTTGCTTATGCTCAAGTAACAATAAGAACAAAAAGTAGAACTACGGAAAACTTGAAAAACGAAGTGCAGAAAAACAAAATAATGCAATGCAAAGAAAAATACTTAAGTATGCATAATTCAAATAAGTTCCCCACCCATATCAAGAAATTCAAGCATGATAACTAGAACTCGGTTTACCACGATCAACACATAAAATTAATGAACCCAATTTACATGTAACAGTCGAGCTAATCTAGTGTAATAGAGTTAGAGGAAAATTATGCCACATCGAAATAATAAGTCCTCTCATTGATATACACTCCAACACTCAAACTATTTAGGCTCAAATGTGTAACTCTCAAAATTCAATCAACGAATACTTTTTACCATATGCTTGCTTTTCAATCTTGACAACACTATCAAAATGTGCATATACTAAACACAAACCAAAAGGTCTTTAGCATGGTTGTAATGGGGCTTGGCTAAAGGGGAGGTAAAAGAAAGATAAGAGAAGGCTAAAGCAAAGGAAGTAGAGCTATACAGAGTATCATAGAACTCATGCACATGTATGCATCCAGGCATAATTATACAATTTAAAGATAATTAACTCCACTTCTTTTCATTCCATTCAGGCTTCCGATAGACAAGTATATAAATTGAAACACTTGAGAAACACTTTTCTTTTTCTTTCTCATATCATGACACAAACCTTTGTTTTCTTCCAACAATGCCGAGTTGTGCTCATACCCAAACATTTGGATTATCACCATGTCATCATATATTAACCAACTTACATTTTCAACTTTGCCAAATAGATGCTTTACTAACCTTGGCCATAGGATATAGAGTATAAAAGACCAAGGTTAAATTAATAATGTGGAAAGCAAAGAAACGAATAAAAGCTCAAAGGGGCTTTCTAATGGAAATCATGCTTTAGGTTGGCTATTTAAGTTCAAGGGGTTTAACCTAGATGCCTTTATCATGTTCATGCAAGCATGCTAAGTCAAGATAGTAAGCAAGATCTAGGGAATTATATTGTTGAAAGAATGCACACAACAAAGAATAATTTTAAAGGCACGAGAGCTCACATAGGTCATCTATTAAGTCGATACAACATAGTTACAAGGTCACTCTACTATGTAGAAAGCTCAAGTTTTACATGAAAACCCATTCATCAATTTTATCCATTCATCATTATTAATCAAATCTCACACATGATACTCGAACTCGCTCAACGATTGGGAATCTGAAAGAAGGCTAAAACACTTAAGATGTAAGGAAAACAAAAAATATTTTTGTAATTTTGGGGAATTCTTTTTTACAAATTTGATGATTTATTTCATGCAAAATATGTAACTAAAGTGAAAATTTTCTCAAGTTCAAGCAAGAGCAAGAAGGTACGGCAATTTGCCCCTCAAAAGATAGCATAAATCCAAACCTTGACTACCATTTTAACTTAGAAACGAACTAAAGTCTCCCCCCCACTTAAACATAACATTGTTCTCAATGGTGAGGTAAATACAAGAAGGAAGATGCACATCAAATCTAAAAAATAGAAACAAAATCCAAAACATAGAAAAAGCAACAAAAACTAAAATGAAAAAGAAGGGGAGAAGAAATCAAATCTGATTTATCTCTAACGGGTTGCCTCCCATTAAGTGCTTTTGGTTATAGTCATTAGCTCGACATTATATGCACATTATCTCCATAGATCGACATATCCTGGAAAACTTCGTAAAAAGGTTTCAATCGATGGCCATTAACTTTGAAGCTTCGGTTACTACCTATGTGACAAATCTCAACAGCACCATGTGGAAATACATTAGTAACAATGAAAGGACCATGCCATCAAGAACATAACTTACCAGGAAAGAGCTTGATATGTGATTGGAAGAGAAGAACTTTCTGAACCGCCGAAAATTCCTTGCTTCCAACCATTTGGTCATGATATGCTTTTGCCCTTTCCTTCGCAATTCACACATTCTCATACGCGTCATTCCTTAACTCCTTGAGTTCTTGAAAATGTAACTTGCAATGAATTCCAGCATTGTCATAATCCAAGTTACACCGTTTTATGGCCCAAAATGTGCAATGTTTAAGCTTCACGAGAAGATGACAATTCTTTCTATAAACCATTCTAAAAGGTGACATGCCTATAGGTTATTTATATATAGTGCAAAAAGCCCACAGTGGATCGCCTAATAGAAGACTCCAATCTTTCTGATTAGGTTGCACGACCTTCTTAAGGATAGACTTGATTTCACAGTTTGATAATTCTGTTTGACCACTCATTTGTGGATGGTAGGCGGTTGAAGTTCAGTGGATGATGTGGAACTTTTTCAGTAGACAACTTTAGCATCATTATTTTTTGTTACTAATGCCTCAACCCATTTAGATACATAATCAACTGCAAGAAGGATGTATAAATATCCATTAGATAAAGGAAAAGGACCGATAAAATCAATACTCTAAACATCAAAGACCTCACCAAATAATAAGAATGTTTTGCGACATCTCATTCTTACGAGTATTATTTCCTACCTTTTGGCATCGAACACATGTCTTGCAAAATTTGAATGCATCTTTAAACAACGAAGGTCAAAAGGATCCACTATCAAGTACCTTGTGTGCTGCGCGCTTGGCTCCAAAGTGGGCACTGCAAGAATAAGTGTGAAAAAAAGTTAAATTAGAATGAAACTCATCTTAATGCACACAATGCCTAATCACTTGATCTGAACAAATTTTCCACAAGTATAGATTATCCCAAAAAGTAAAATCTAGAATCAGGGCGAAATTTATCGCGTTTGGTTTATTTCATACCTATAAGCAACTCGTGGGCAACTAGAAAATTAACCAAATCAGTGTACCACGGATGCGAGGAGGAGGAAGTAAACACAAACAACTTCTCATCAGGGAATTCAATAAGAATAGATTTGACCTTGGCATTATTGTTGCACAATCTACTCAAATGGTCAGCAATAAGGTTCTCGGCACCTTTCTTATCCCTAATTTCGAGATCAAACTTTTGTAGAAGCAAAATCCAACGGATAAGCCTTAGTTTGGTCTCCTTTCTCTACATGAGGTACTTAAGGGCTGCATGATCAGGAAAAACAATAACCTTAGTACCTAATAAATATGACTGAAGCTTTTCTAAAGAAAAAAACAACAGTAAATAGCTCTTTTTGGTTGTATGGTAGTTGAGTTGTGTGTCATCGAGAGTGCGAGAAACGTAGGTAATGATGTGAAAAAGTTGCCCCTCTAGTTGTCCAAGGACTAGTCCTACAACAAAGTCACTTGCATTGCACATAATCTCAAAAGGAAGCTCCCAATTCGGTGGTTGGACGATGGTAGCAGATGTAAGGTTTTGTTTTAGAGTTTCGAATGCTCATTTGCATGCATTGTAGAAAATAAACTCTACATCCTTCGCAAAAAGCTTGCAAAGGGGCGCAGTAATCTTCGAAAAATCCTTGATGAAGCATCAATAAAATCCTACATGACCAAGGAAAGAACAAACATCCCTTATGCATGATGGGTAAGGCAAAGACAGAATAATATCAATTTTTGCTTTATTGACTTCTAAACCACGTTAAGAAACCATATGCCCTAAAACAATTCCTTGTTAAACTATAAAATGACACTTCATATAATTCAAAACAAGGTTAGTTTCCATAAATCTTTTCAGAACTAAAGATATATTTTCAAGACAATGATCAAATGAATCACCATAAACAGAAAAATCATCCATAAATACCTCAATAATTTGTTCAACATAATCAAAAAAGATACTCATCATACATCGCTGAAAAGTCGCAGGGGCGTTGCACAATTCGAAGGGCATCCTTCTATATGCAAATGTGCCAAAGGGGCACATGAAAGTAGTCTTTTCTTGATCCTCAAGATTGATCACAATTTTATTATATCCACTATAACCATCAAGGAACAATAAAAAGAATTACTTGCTAGTCACTCCAACATCTGGTCTATAAACGGCAAAGGAAAGTGATCTTTACATGTCACCGTATTAAGCTTCCTATAATCCACACACATGCACCATCCACTTTACCTTTGAGGTACAAATTCATCATCTTTTTTCTTCACCACAGTGATCCCCATCTTCTTCGGAACCATGTGGATAGGTGCCACCTATCTACTATCAGTGATTGGATAAATAACACCTACATCCAAAAGCTTAAGTAACTCGATTTTTACCACCTCCTCATAGGCAGATTGAGGTAGCGCTGTATCTCCTTTGTTGGATTTGAATTTTCCTCTAATAGTATGTGATGCATACACATCAAAGGACTAATACCTTTGATGTTAACCAACGTCCATCCTATGGCCATCTTATGTTCGCGAAGAACATTCAACAACCATTCCTCCTACATATTTGTTAGATTCTTTGCAACAATAACCGGTAAAGTATTGTTATCACCAAGAAACATATACCTAAGATTATCAGGCAAAGGTTTCAGCTTAAGCTCAAGTGCATGCATAACATATGGTAAAAGTTCCTTATGCGATAAAGGAAGATTGATGAAAGTCACCTCATAAGGAATGGGGGAAAGTACATGTAAAGCAAAACAAAATTAATGACTTTTGGAAGCAAGCACAATGCATGCATATCATCATCATAATCACCACTATATGTCATGGCATTCTCACTACCAAAAATATGCCACAGTGTCAAGTCCAGACCATTATTGAATTCTAACTCAACGTGATCGTATACAAGCTTATCAATATCATCTAGAAAATTAATTGAGTAAACATAATCAAGTGGATATCAAAGAGCATTATTAATATTGAATTCAACCACATCATCTCCTACACTCATGGAAAGTAGATCATGTTCATAACCAATCTTGGTTCTAGCAGTCTTTAGAAAAGGTCTACCAAACAAAATAGGTGTACTCCTATTTGAAGTGTCCATATCCATTTCAAGTACATAAAAGTCACAAAGAATTAATAAAGCACCTATTTTAACTAAGACGTCCTCTACGAAACCAAGCAGATAAATGAAGGAATGATCCACTAACTGTATAACCACACTCGTCACAAGCAAAGGTTCCAAACTCAAGGCATCATACATATGTTTAGGCATACAAAAAACTCTCTCAAACGAGTTGTTACCTATTATGCATGGAATGGAAAACACATCAGGGCCTTTCTGCTTGCATGGGATATTCGGTTTCATCATAAGAGAAATGGCCTCACATATGTTCATCGTCTCGCAACCTTTCAATTGATGGGTGCATTTGGTCATGCAAAGTTCTTTAAAAAACTTCGCATACTTCAGGACTTGGTGAATTGCATCAATAAGTGGAATGTTGATCTCCACCTTCTTGAACAAATTGAAGATATATCTCTCTTTCTCCTCTTGCTTGGCCTTCAAATTCCTAGCACTCAAAGAAAATGGAGGCATCAGCTGAAAATCAAAACTGATAGGTTTAGAATTTACCTTTGGCACCCTGTCAAAAGCTACATTTTGGGCAGGAATCAGAGGAACTAAATTTACCTTGTTCCTGGAATTTTCAGTCAGACTTTGTCCATTATGTTGTGAAGAATTAGGTTCTATTTTTCCCCTAGAAGTTTTAGCTTCATTATGATCAGAAAGGGGTGGAGAAGTTAGTCCTAATTAAGGGTTAAGATCCTTGGCCATGGGTTGTTTAACATGGTTAGGGTGCGTCTCAATTTCCTCTTCCTCGTCCAAGGTAATTCCCTTCTTTTTCCACTTAATGAGAGTCCTTCTGCTGTGAAGCTCAACAGCTCGGATAGATTCCTTGGGGTGCAAGGCTTAAAAGGGCAGCCTGCCACTATTTTGCACCACGAGTTTACTCATCGAGGATGTGATTTGGCCTACTTGTTTCTCAAGATTTTGGATACTAGCATCTATTTTCTACTAGAAAGACAAGAAGTTTTGCTGCATTGCAACAGTGTTAGTAAACATATTTTTTATAAGTTACTTTAAATTAGAAATTTTAGAATTAGAAGTAGAAGAAGAAGGAAATGAATTCTGAGGATTTGGCCTTGAGGCATAGGTCTGATTTTGCTAGAAACTAGAGTGCATTTGCCCTCTTCCTCTATTGTTCATTAGCTGCTGTGGGTTTCCATAGCGCAAATTCGGATGATCATGCAACCCCGAATTGCACGTCAATGAGAAAGGATCATATTTGCACTGTGGATTCGTATTGAATCCACCATCGATTGCATGGGCATATTCTATCGAGTTGTCCTCTATTGTGGGATGCAAATCAGAAGTGTGTCCACTAAGAGAACAAATGCTGCATGTCTTGACTTGCTGCACACTACCATTTAACATAGCATGCATTAGCGAGGTTAGTTCTTCAACTTTATTTTCTAATGAAACACTACTTACTCGCTGACACGTTTCGTGTGGAATTCCCCTTGTGTGCCAAACTGTTTAGAATTTGTTGCCATATTTGAAATCAAATAACGAGTAGCATTAGGCGTCTTATCTACCAAATCCCCTCCACTGGTGACATCAATGATGCTTCTATCTTGAGGTGTCGATCCCTCGTAAAAGTATTGAATGAGAAGCCGATTGGGAATTTGGTGGTGGGGGCATTGTAAGCATTGCTTCTTGAACCTTTCGTTAATACTCGGAGAAGGTCTCACCATACATCTGTCTTATACCACAAATTTCCTTTCGATTATTTGTAGCTCGTGAAGTGGGAAAGTAATTTTCTAAGAACATGCACTTCAAATTGTTCCATTGCATTACCACACCATAGGGAATCGAAAACAACTACTCCTTAGCTGAAGCTTTCAATGCAAAAGAAAAGGCTTTTAGTTTAACCAAATTCTCGTCCACCCCTTGTGGTTTCATTCCATTGCATACCATATGAAACTCCTTAAGGTGCGCATGTGGGTCTTCTCCTGCAAGACCATTAAAACAAGGCAACAAACGTATAAAACTAGACTTTAATTCAAAATTAGCATGCTCTACATTAATACACAAAGGGTGGATGTCAAGGTTAGGAGTAGCAAGCTCCTTCAACATTCTCTGCAGATTGGTTGCCATATTTGCGAATTCTATTTATGAATGCTCTGGCTACTAGAAAAGGTGTGCAAAACTTGGAAGTTCTTCCTCCTTTACCTTATGTAATATGCGCGATTCAAGGAGGGATGATCACGGAGGTGTGCGATTGATGAAGAATGATTGCTTTTTGTAGAATTACTTGATTAATCCATTTAAAAGTTCCTGCTCAGAACTACTAGATATGCAACCTACAAAAAAAACATAAATAAACAAAAACAAGCTGAAAAATATGTTAGCAAACTGTTAGATAGATCCCCGGCAACGATGCCAAATTTTGACAAGGTGTTGTTACCCTTGCAAATTAACCCTACACAAATAACAAGTAGTATATAGGAGTAGGGATTGTTACCTTGAAGATCTGATAATGGAATGCTAACTATCATCAAACTTGTTAACAAAATTTCTTTCACAAAAACCAACATAAAAATAGAAATGAAACAAAAATTTAATATCTAAAAATGCAATCTAACCTAAATGATTAAGTATCAAATGCAAACTACTAACTAAACCAGAAAATAGAAACAGTTTACAGAAAATAGAAGTCAAAAGATATCTAATGCGAACAGAATCAGATTTGTCACAAACAAAAACCAACGAAATCAACTGAATTGAACTCGAACCAATGCTTGAAAATAAATGATTAAGGGGGTTTTGATCTCGGCAATTTAGAATTTAGAGAACACGAAATTAAACAAGTGCTAAATCAAAATTTGGAAGAACAGAATTGAAAGATTAGGATAAAAAACAAAATTATGGAAACTTCAATTGCAAAGGATTTCGCCAACAAAACCAATTAATTCATTCATCGAACTCGAGGGATTATTCGCGCATTGTGTTTACATAATCAAAGGATCACCAACTTACTAATTTTATGCTTCTTAACTACTAATCCACCTATATCACATAAGAGCGTTACTATAGTTGGTTTAATGATCTTGCCTTGAAAACTTCGACAACTACTATCATTAGTTTAAGACAAAGTTCCAATTCTCCCAGAGTAAGTTTAATAAATACTACCAACAACCTAGCTATAAATCAATTAATTTGGCAACTAGTACCATTAATTAATTGAATAACATCCAAAACTCCCTTATAAATCTTAATTCCAGATTTTAAGATTTACGAGTTCAATTCAATCATTAAAGTTCCAGAATTCAAACACAAAATTGCAAATCACAAACATAAGAATTGATTAAGATTAAATCCTCTTGAATTAATATAGGTTTGAAGGGTATTACCCTTTACAATTGAAATAAAAACTTAGCTACACATACCTAGTAAAACATTGTTACCACCGAATGGTCTAAGGCAATTGAGTTCCTTTTGAAAAGAGTTAAAAAGGAAGAATGATCCAGAAGAAAGACGCCTCCTTCTAAAAACCTAAGTCATATATATATCTCCTTCATATATATTATGATGTGGCTGACCTAATTAAGAGGCAAACTAGGAAACGAATTCCTCCTCCTCACGTCAATTGATAGAGGTCACAACAACTCTTCAGCCTCTACCTAACCAGCCATCCAAAGTGGCATGGCTTCATGAGGTGGACATCGAGTCATCTTTAGGTAACCAATGGAGTTGCACCATGTCATCCAAGTGTTTTGAGATCTATTAAAGTTTTGTTAGCTTTGTACTACATTTTTGATGATACACCATATCAATTTCTACTATGTATAAAAATCAAATAGTGATGATTGGGGAGCTCAAATTTTATCGATAGACTTTTTTTTGAGTTAGCTTAAATCTGAGATTTGAATCACTAAATTTCACCATCTGAGTCAGAAGTTATGATTGAAATATCGTCAAAAGGTCGTTCTAGTGATCCAGAATCTGACGCAAATTTTGGGAATTTGTTTCTCCTGAGTTCCAACTCAGAAAAATCTGAAATTTGTCCCGAAAAATTCGTAAATGAGTCAAGAATTTAAGTATGCAATTTCAAAATTTTTGGCCAAACTATCTTGAGATAAAAATCCCACAATGACTAAAGGTCAAGTCTGCTAGAAACCCAAAAACAATACAATTCAAGTCTATTTGTTTCATTTATGCATTTTACGTCAATGAAAGCCGAATAATTCTAAGACATGATGAGCAAGCTATAGATAAGCATAAAATGAATGTAAATGACTCTGAATTCAGTCCTAAAGATATATAAAAATATGAGTGTATCAATTACTTAGGTTGAAAGGCCTCGAACTATGAGTGAATATGGCAAGTAAGAGGGTGCTAAACTTACACTAAATCTTTAATTAAGCTGTATATTCATCCAAAAACCCCAATTCACTTGTTTTTTCAAGCTAATGATTATTCACAACCTAATAGACTATGTTCATAATTAAATAAATTTCAATCCATCTAAACCATTGTCACATTCAAACAATTCACACAATGCAGCCTTAACACCATCATACCATACGCGAAATCACATGAAAAGTAAAACACATAACCCCTCCCCACACTTGAACAACACATTTTCCTCAATGTATGACAGGAACATACAAGCATATAAAAGACAAAAAGAAATATAAAATTATGGTAAACAGAAAATAAATAAAATGAGAAATAAATAAAAATAAAACTAAAGGCCAATTTAAAAAAGAAAAATTAGGTTACACCAAAAATTTCATGGAGATGGAGGTAGTGATGGTGTCGGAGGTGGCAATTAAATGCTTTGAGACTTGAAATACCGATGGATCCATTAGATATCCCAGCTCTGGTGTTGTTGTGTCCTTCATCATTCCGGTGTTCTCCACAAGTGTCTTGTTAGTGTTGGAGATGACATCCAAAACTTTCTTCCATCCTTGTTCTTCCTTGGATTCTTCACTGGTGGCTTTGTCTGGTTAAGGCGGTGCTAAACTTGAGATTGCCTGACATATGTGCCTTCTGGCTGATATCCCTAAGTTTCATATTATGGGACTTGAGGATTTCAGCCTGCCGTAAGTTGCGATGGTTTAGGAAATCAGGTAAGTGGACAGTTAACTCACTACGATTCATGCTATAATATTCAATAATGGCAGACACTGGGTACCCTATGCCTAGATTATTGCTCCTCTTAAGAGGAGTGACAACAATGGCATTTAGCACATATGTGTATGTGCACACTGGAATGCTATGGTCCATGCACCACAACATAAAGAGTTCCTCTTTGGAACATTTGTTGACATCTGTCTTGTCAAAAACTAGCTGACACATGAACTTATGCAGCAGCAAGTGTTTGCGGGACCTAATTATGTTGTTATGAGCATTCTTGGAAGAAATTGCTCAATTCCAGTGAGTTCATTCCCATATCGAAAGGGATAAAAATCATTATACTGAGCAATGATGCAGGATTCGGGGAATCCACACATGTCACTCATGATTTTTACATTTAGTTCATAAGCTCTTCCTCTCAACCTAAACCACAATTCCTTGGGGTTCATAGGGTTATAAGTCAGTGAAGTGAAAATTTCCAAAGTGAGCTCTTGATAGACAGGAAATTGGAACCATACAAATTGGGCCCACTGGATTCTTTTGGTTAAATTTTCTACTTTCTCGTATAGTTTTAGCCTATCGAGTGTCTCAAAATCAAAGTATCTAGGAACTACAATTTGTCTAGAATTTAGGGATTTGAAAGGAATACCTTCCTCCTCTGTGTAGATTAGGAAGAGCGTGCCAAAGTCTGCTGCTCGGTTTCTTCTCCCACGTCTTACAACTTGATTTCGGCCTGATTGCTCCCTTCTGGTGGACTGCTTAATGTGTGGCGTATTTCTTGAGAATTAAGTAGAATTTGGAAGAAAATTTAAAGGGTTAAAAATTGGTAGAGAGATGTGAGAGCTTTTGTAGGCTTGAAGTCTAGAGACATAAAGCGAATGGAAGAGTGAGATTAGAAATGAATTTATAGATGGTTAAAAGGGTAAAATGATAAAAAAAATCCTTTAAAAATGTGTGCTCCTTTATTTTCTGCATAGTCGTAGGCCACGATCGTGGCTTATTTTCGATCACTTGATTTTTCTTCTTTGGTTCTTTTCCCAATTCTTTCAATTTCACTTCTTAATTCTGTTGTGACCCTTTTCACCTTTCTTGAGAAATCATCCACTTTATTCCAAAATCCTACTCTTTTTTTATTTTATTCGAAAACAAAAATAATCTTAACTATGGAATTTAAATGTTTTAACAAAAACAAACAAGGTAATAATTTTCCATAGGTTGCCTCCCATGCAGTGCTTCTTTTAAAGTTAGTATCATTGTCGTCATTAATCTCATAGTTTGTACTTAGGCTATCATTCTACAGTTTCCACCTTTGTTCTGATTCTCTTTTCCTTGCTTCCTTCTTCGTGAGCGCTTCTTCCTGAATGCATTCCTAGGTTCCAAGATATCTTCCCATTCTCCTCAAGGTTAAGTCTCATTGATATCTGTTGGAGATGAAGGAGAGTCGTAGTATTTCTTAGACACTTGGAAGGTTATTTTCTATTTTCCTACCCTAAAAGTTAATTCACCCCCATCAACATCAATGATTGAACGTGTAGTGGCAAAGAACGGTCGTCTAAGAACTATAGGGGTTTTCATATCTTCTCTAAGGTCCAATATGTAGAAGTCTGTACGAAAGGTATATTTGTCAACTTTTACTTACACATTCTTTATAATCCCCTTTGGTTGATGCACCATTCTATCGGTAGTGTTTACCAAAAACTTGGTGAGAACTAACTCTCTTGACCACAACTTCAATCAAAAGGTTTAGGGCATCATGTTTACGCTTGCATCTAAATCCAAAAATGCCCTATCTATGATGATTCTATTAATAATACATGAAATGAAAAAGTCCTCTAAGCCTTTTTTCTTTTGTGTGATATTGGGGTCTTTTTCAGATAGTTGCTCCTTAACCTTCTTCTTTACAGATTCCTTTAATGTGAGCTTCGTCTGTAATTGTTTTTTCACTTCCTCAAACTTGTTGGATTCAATCTTTTATAATTTCCTCATTGCCCTTTGTGCATATAACTCCTGTTGCTGTATAATAGGTAATGGAAATACACATCGAGCAGCCTTGATTGACTCGATCACGGGTTCACTTGGAAGGTCTTCTTAAATTATTTGACTTCTGCGTTCATCTTCTTCTTCCTTCACCTTCTTAGGTTCCTCATCCTAGGTTTTATTGATAGCCATAATTCGTTCCTTCGGATTAGAGTCGGTGATGCTTGGAAGGGCTCCTACACTCCGAGTAAAAATTTTCTCTACTAATTAGCCAACTTGGACTTCTAGATTGTGTATGGATGAGGCATGATTCTTCATTACTCGCTCAAATTTACTCTCAAGCCTGATCGTAGGTTTATGTATGAAAAGTTTTAATATTTGTAACCTCGATAATACTGCAAGTGTATTGGTCATTTATGTATTACCTGAGGTATCAATCCCACAAGGAGGGTTAATCTAATCCTAAAATTTTTTTAGAAACAATTAAACAGATATTTGACATACAATGAAATTAAACACGAGTACTAAATAAATCAACCAAATTAAATCAAATAACAAAACAATCATTGAAAATTAACACCTAACAAAAATAATCAATGAACAACGGTTAATAATTTCAGCTTCAAAATAAACAATAATTAATGGAAATTGACTGATTTGTTGAACAATGGTAGCACTATTGGATCACTTATGGCCCGGGAATGCACAATGTGCAATGGAATGGATCATACAACTTTGGGTCTTGTGCCTTGGTTAACCGAAAATTTCACAACAGGAAGTGTACATAATTACCTCTTGAAGCCGATGGATTTGGATTCTTTTTAGATATCTTAAAGCTCCAGCTCACAAGCGTCCTCTACTAGTATCCACACGAGGATGAATGATCTGGGTAGTGGCTAATGTGTGCTAGCATGTTATAAAACACTTTAGAATGTCGCATAGTTTTTATCTCGGGAAAAGGAACGAGTGGCTAGGTGGCTAGGGCTTTTTCATGTATATTCTAATGAGACATAAGCCCTCTATCTATAGAGAAGCCCTTATCCCTATTCCTAGTGGGAATAGGACAATCCTATTTTAATAGGAATATGAATATCCTAATCCTAAACCTATTAGGAATAAGAATATCATAATCCTAAACCCATTATGATTATGGAAGCTCAATAAATTTCGACCTATATTATATCTCATATAATAAAAGCCCGACATCTTAATTCAATATAACCTAATAAATATATCCGTATATATTTATTCAGTGCCTAATAAATTAGGCTTGAGAGAATAAGCTCAAATCACATCACTCTTTGTGAGCGATCCTGTAGGCTCATTTGATGTTGGCAATGGGCTTGATCACACTTCAAGGCCCATAAGTCACAAGCAGTTTCTAGCAAGACATTATGACTACCTAAATCAAATGAGGATCGGTAATCCAATTTAACCTATAACCATAGTTACAAACTCAGTCCTTTGTAACACTATATCAACATTAATCATAATGTATGATACATGTCGACCTTTGATTAATCATAGTTTCTAGATTCCTAAGTTGACCAACTGTAACAAATGACATTGATGACTCCTCATCAATTCATTTGAGCACGGCCATGCATTTCTTTAGTCAAACTTGTCAAGAAGCCCAAATGATATCTCTCTTATTTAAGAGAGGTATAAATCCCATCTACATCATTCACATCCCTCCGCATGATTGATTTAATGTCAAACATAAGACTACTTGTTATCTAGTTAAAGATAACTTAGTCTATTATCAAAAGACTAAATTCCTTATGTAGGGAACCATGATGACTTTAGGTCAAATGACTAAAGTCAAACCATATAGAGAATCATTAATGACATGAAACCTTATAGTGTTCTCTCTATGGGTCTGTCCAATATATGTTCTCTAACATATATCTATGCATCTGATTTGATGACTCATATCCATGATTAGTAAAGCGTGATCATCAATCAGAACGTATACTAGCCTTAATTCATTATTGTTCTACCAATATTGATCAACCAGGGATAGTTTAGAATAGTATTATCATGTTTATGGTTTTACTATCAAGTCACATACTTGATGATATAAGCCTAATACTATTCATGGAATGTAAATCACATTACATAAACAATATACATGCATATATAAAAGAATGCCTCATAATCAGAATGTCAGCACAAAAGTCATATATGGCCATTGGCCTAGGGCACTAGTAGCAAGCACACCCTAAAATTCAACCTAGTGAGTTAACCAAAAGAGAGAAAGGGAAAACTATCTATCTTTAATGCTAACCTAACCAGTTTCAATTTATCAAATTAATAGTTCTCGATCATCTGAGGGTTAATTACTCTCTCTTAAGTTATAATTGAACCCTGAAGCATAAACCCTATTCAGATTATGGGAAGTTGTAAGTTCTCCAATAAACAATTGGAAACCTATATATGATCTCTCTACACAGGATTTACCAACCTAATTTAATTCTGAATCTATTAAATTATCTAAGTTCGTTTTTTCTTGATTCACCATCTCAGTTTATTATCGAGATAATAAGTGAAGAATTAAGCCACGATTAATTCAATAAACACATAAAACAATTAGATTCATTAAATCAAAATAATATTCCAAAGGTGAGTATAGAACATCAATCACAATTCAATTCTACCATCAAACTATATATCCCAATTTTATAACAAAATAAAATTGAAATACATAGGAAATAGAACTCGAATGGATAAATGGGAGGCCGCGACTTCAGGAAATTTCTTCTTCTGAGTAGCACGTCGAGTCTGCATCATCTTCCTCTTCTCTCTTCCTTCTTCTCTTTCTCGATCTCTCAAAGTTTTCTCCCTTATATTTTCATCTTAGTAGCTGATCAAAAAGTTCCCCTTTGTGTTCTTCATGTTCTTTAAATATCTTAGCAACCCTACATTTATCTAGGGTCAAAACGGTCCTAAAAGTTCCTCAAAACTTGACGCTTTCACCTATTTTTGTGTCTGCTCGATGCAAGTCATGAACGTGGCTCTGGATCAGACCCCTCTGTTAGGATTATAGCTCAAGTGCCATGATTATGGCCTAGAGTGTAGTGACTCACATCTTTTTATCATGATAGGCCACGATCGTAGGCAGTGATTGTGGCCCAAATTCTCTGAAACTTCTCTGTTCTTTGACGTTGATCCTGAAACACTAACAAACGCATCAATGTACCTAAAAAACATAACATTTAAGCACAAAGACTTACACTAACCTTTAAAAGAACTTAAGCACATAAATTATCACAATTCTAACCTAAACACACACTAAACACTCACACTAACACTTAATACATAACAAATTAAACCCTCAAACATGACGCAAATCATAAATATCAGAGCCTTCTATGTGAATCCTCCATGCCTCCAATCTTATCCAAAATCTTGTCTAATTTTGATTCCATCGATCTTACTTTATCTTGCTGAAAGCCCGATTGTCCTTGTGGCCTAAACTATCCTCCTATGTGTTTTTCTAGGAGAAGTTATGATTGTTCTTCCTATTAGGGTTATGTAAATATAGTTCCCTAGATAGCAAGGGTATTTACATATAACTTAATTTTCTTCCAATTACAATATTGTACCGAAAATATTTATTATTAATAAACAAAAGGGTTTGGTTTTATTTGTATGAGCATAATATAACTAGTCTTAATGTACCAAGGTTCCTTTGTTAAGTAATATATATATACAAGGAGATTTATAAGAAAAATGTATATTATTATAATCTAAATTAATTGATTCACATTCGAAAAATCAAGCTGGTCACTTGATGATGGTTTAGACTATAGTGGTGCGATTTACTTCCATATAAGTAAAGTAGTTTACTTCAAGGGAATGATGAGTTTCAAATCATGATAGTAGTTGACTATTGGTAATAGCACTATTAAATGAACTTGGAATCGTGTATGCTTTAAAGAATAAAGTAGGTCGTTACTTTAATCTTAAAACATAGAACTTAGCATTTTGTTATCACGAACCACAATCTTGATGATTGGTGAACTTAGTGTGCTTAGTAGTAATTTTTGATATGATCAGAATGGGTTTTTACAGGGTATCAATCCAGTGTCTACATTTTAGAATTATTAACTAAAACATGCATCAGGGAACATTCACTCAGATAAAGAGTTTATAGTGATATCATCACTTTTAGATGTTTTATAGAGATTGGTGATTAAACTGAGGCCAGTAGTTTGATGAACTAGCTACCTATGAAGTCTTAACACTAAGATTAGATATTATGTGCTAATCACCATGTAGAGACAAATGAGAGATCTAGGAGAAAAAACCAACACAAGGGCAAAATGGTAATTTTACTCTTTATTGTGCGGATGACTATAATATGGTTCATAATAGAGTTTGTAATTGGACTTCGAGTTAATAATTTTGAAGAACATTTTCTCATAATTTTATGCAATTTAAGAGTTTAACCAATTGGCTTTTGTGGAATGACATTTGGTTAATAGGTCGGAGTTAATTAAAATGAAATTAAATTAATTCCTGACTTATTGGAGGTTGAATTATTTAAGTCAATTAGATTCCCCCAAGAAGGTTATCAAGAAAAGCAAGAAATTTAAATGACCGGAAAGAAAATGAGACAGAAAGGAGAGAAATGGATGAGTTGGATTCGGGCCAATAAGATTGGAATAATAATTAAAAGTTAATTAAATTGGGTTTTAAGCCTATAATTAAATGTTGGGTTTACACTAGTTAATTGTTAATTATAAGCCCAAAAGGAACATTTAATATTGGGCTGAATTTTGGTTTGATTAATTAGATTAATTAAATTGAAACAAATTTAAGAAAATAGTAAAACTGAATACTACAAAGATGTAGGATTCGGTAATGCTCATCATTAAATAGTTTAATGGCTAGTTTTAAAAGATACAAAACATACAGCTCATTTAGGATTCTTACTAAATGAATGGTGCATTATTTTGGCTCTTCACTCTCTTCCAAAACCATACAAGTGCTAGAGTTGTAAGGACACAATTCATTTAGCTTTGATTCTAAATGAAAGTGTGCGTGATTTGGCTCTCATCTTTTTCCCTCCCAACTTGCCAAACAAAGAAAAGAAAACCTCTTACATTTTTCTTCTCATTTCCTACCAAAGGATCTTGTTAACCAGGTTGTCCAAGGAGAACAAGTGGTAGATTAGATTGGTTGAGGACACAGCAGCGAGGAGTCAAAGTTGTAGCAAGGAGTCACTAATAATCCGATCTTGTTCTTATTTTATTTGTTTTCTTTATGTCATATCACGTATGTATTAAAAGCATGTTGATTTGGTGTTCAAGCTTCTAGTGTGTTTTGATTTCAATTTTTTTTTTGAAATCTACTTCTTAGCCAAACCAAATATGAACCTGTTTTTATTTCATCACTTCCACCCAGGGTTGTAAGTGTTAGAGGAGGGATTAGTACCCCCTCCTTGTCCGTATTGCACCCTCATATAATTTACTTGCTCTTGATTGCCTTCCTTCATCAGGTAACAGTCTACAGTGTCATGGTCTAATTGTCTACAGAGTTTACACTTCAGTTGTATGACCTTTACCTTAGCTGAGGACGACGTCTTCATGCTATTGAGCTATCATATTAAATTGTCGATCTTTACTTGCATATCATTCATATGATAGAATGTGACAATTCCGTTTTGCTCCCTGAAAGTAGCAAGTTGCTTATCTCGGTCGTTTGGTCACAAGCAGCTGTTGCTCGCCGTCTCCTCAATCAACTTCTCCACCTCATCAATAGTCTTCTGCATTAGTGATCCTTGTGAAGCTACATCAATCATGCCTTTCATTGACGAGTTAACTCCATTATAGAAAGTTTGTAAAAGGAATTCCTTGGGTAGGTTGTGGTGTAAGCACTTCCTTTGCAAATCCTGATATCTCTCTTAAACTTTGTAAATTGATTTCCTATCACCTTGCTGGAAATTAGTGATTTCCTTAATAATCTTTGTGATCTTTGTTAATAGGAAATACTTGTCTAAAAAGGCATGCACTAACTAGTCCCATGTCATAATGTTAGCTGTACTAACTGAAGGGTACCATGCCTTCACTCTGTCTCTAAGGGTGAAGGGAAACAATATGATTTGGACATCATCTTCTAACATCTAATGATACCAGAAAGTATCACAGATCTTAAGGAAATTAAATATGTAAGCATTCGGGTCCTCATTAGCCAACCCATAGAATTGCACATTTTGCTTAATCATATTTAGGAGTACTGGTTTAATCTCCAATGAGGTTGCTTGAACAAGCGGCCTAGCCACTCCTTGGTTCACTGCATTGAACCTTGGCATCTTGAAATCCATTAGGGTTTGCTATTTTCAGCCTTGCTTCACTCCATGGTCCATGTTTTGTTAAAACTCCTTGGCCATTGTTGATTTTCTGATCTCTTCTTCTTCTCGCTAAGCTTTCCCAACCAGTCAATTAATATCTAAGTCTAACATTTCTACTGCATGACTCGAACCTCTCGTAAGTTATGTGTTCATACAAGAACATGATTTTTGAAATAAAAATAAAGAATGAAAATAAAAAACTATTCTAAACTAATGCCTTAAATTATAGAACTAAACTATTGCCTCCCCAACAACGATGCCAAAAAATTGATTGCAGATTTACATATGATAAGTTTTAATAATTTAACCGAAAGTGCATAGGTCATTTGCTTAGTATCTAAGTTATCGATCCCACTAGGAGGGCTAATCTAATCCTAAAATCTAAGGCTAAACTAAATTGCAATAATTCAAAATAAATAAACTAAGGCATAAATTAAACAATCAAACAATCAAACTCAAGAATTAAATTTTAGAAATATAAAAAAGATAGCAATTTGCACAACCCATTCAAGAATCAACCTAGGAACTACCAATTAGGAGAAAGGGGGTTTTATTTGACCTTAATGAAAATAAAAACCTAATCTAAAGTAATGCCTTAAATTATAGAACTAAACTATCACCTCCCCAACAACGACGCCAAAAAATTGATTGTAACTTTACGTATGATAAGTTTTAATAATTTAACCGAAAGTGCATGGGTCATTTGCTTAGTATCAAAGTTATCGATCCCACTAGGAGGGCTAATCTAATCCTAAAAGCTAAGGCTGAACTAAATCATAATAATTCAAAATAAATAAACTAAGGCGTAAATTAATCAATCAAACTCAAGAATTAAATTTTAGAAATATAAACAAGATAGCAATTTGCACAACCCATTCAAGAATCAACATAGGAACTACCAATTGAGAGAAAGGGAGTTTTATTTGACCTTAATGAAAACCTAAATGATTGTGAGATTATTGAATTATCAAGTTTAAACAGTTCTAGGGTAGATTACTCTCTCTTGAGTTATAATCTTTAACCTAATTAGATTATAGAATTGCAATCTCTCGATTCATAATTTACCTAAAACCTAAATCGGTTCTAAAATTGTCCAATAACCTACCAAAAACCTATGCACAATCTGTTGCTACACAATTTTACTAGTTTGATTCAATTCTTAATCTATCAAACTACTTAACTCTCATTAGCCCAATTTGATGATTTTCACTTGGTTCACCCTCTTAGTTTATTACCAACTTATTAAGAACAAAAATTGAATCACAAATAACTCAATGAAAACAAAATAAATCAAATTTCATTAATAACTAAGACAAAATCCTGAAGGTGAATTTAGACCTCACTTAACACTCAACAAAGCCTATTCCTAACAATTATCTCAATTTTATACATCAATAAAACTGAAATAAATCGAAAAATATGCTTGGAACAGAATAGCAAAGGTAGCGTTGACAAGAAACCTCCTGTTCTAGGAAGCACTTCGTGTCATGCTTCTTCTTTGTCTCTCTCTTCCTTTGTCTCCTTCCTCAATCTCTCGATAAGCTCTCTAGGGTTTCGGGATGTGGCTGACGCAAAAAACTCCCCCTTAAGTACTTTATATTCCACAAATACCTTAGCAACCTTATGGTTTTTTTGATGTCAAAACAGCCCGAAAAGTTCATTTAAACTTGATGTTTTCAATTATTTTCACATCTGCGTGACGTAGGCCACAATCATGGCCTTACTTACCACAACCGTGGCTAGCATCTACCCCTCTTTGTCATGATCCTGGCTCAAGTGCCACAATCATGGGCTGGGGTGTAGTGGGTCAAATTTTTCTATCACGATCATGGCCTATTGTGCCACAATCATGGGCTATGGTTTCAGCCTGAAAGTCTCTGAAACTTCTTCATTTTTTCACGTTAACCCTAAAATACTAAAAAGCACATCAAGATACCTTACAAATATAACATTTAAGCACAAAGACTTACATTAACCCATAAAAACACTTTAGCACATAAATTAACATAATTCTAACCTACACACCCACCAAACACTCACATTAACACTTAATACATAACAAATTAATCCCTAAAACTTGATGCAAATCACAACTATCAAATACATTGCATTTTATCTCTCTCCTCTTATGTATTTAGACACATACTCCTTGATAGAGAAATCCCATACAGCAAGGGTAAGAATCCCCTCTTGGAATTCTCTATGTTAAACCTCTTTGGAAATTTATTTATATGATTGTCATAGATTGCTTTACGTTTTGTGGGTAGTTTAGGATGTGTTTAGTGGTTAAATTTAATCGAATAGTGCATGTTTAGGTTAGAATAGTGTTAGTTACTTAGATATTTGTGTCTTAAGTGTTTGTGGGTTAGAGCACGCGTTTGAGCTTTAATTTTATATTTTTGAGGTGATGTGATGTGTTTGCTAGTGGTTCAGGGCAAATATAAAATAACAAAGTAGATTTGAAGAAGACCCAGAGCCAAACCTAGGCCCACTATCATAGCCTCACAATCATGACAGAAGTAGATGCAAGAAGCCATGATCATGACAGAAGCAGAAGCAAGGAGTGATGATCATGGCATGTTTTGCCATAATCGTGATAGAAAAAGAGACAAGGTGTTAAGATTGTGACACTATAGGCCACGATCGTGGCCTGCATAGTAGACAACATGGTCTGACTTTCCAAACTTTATTTTTTGAGGACATTTCAAATCTTTAGAGTATAGGAAAAGCATAGAGTTTCCCTAATTAGAAATGCTATAAAAAGGAAAAGAAAAGACAGCAAAAGGCAGCCTTAAATCTACCATTTTGGAAAACACTCCAAGAGGATAGAAGACAAAGAGAGAGAAAGTTTGAAAGGACAAAAAAGTGGGTCTTCACAGCTGTTGCTTTCTTGAGGCATCTTGATCCCCGTTCCACGTGTATTTCCTTCGTCTTTGCTTTCATTTTCTTAAATGTTAAAATGAATACAAATATGTTTCTAGATTTAGGTTTGATTAAAATGTTCTAACTTTCTTTTAGGATTTTACCATGAGTTATTAATTTATTTAATTTTTTTATTTTGGTTGGGTGTTATGATTGATTGTTGTATCTTTATGCTTCAACAACAAACTTAAAGGGTGAATCAAATGCAAAATGATTAGGTGAGATTAATAAGAGTTAGATGATCCAATAGGCCATGCAATCATTATAGTCTGTTATTATATAGAGAGAGATCTCATGTGAGACCCAATTTTTATTGGAGGGTTTAAAAACTAATTAGGTTTTGGACTGTTGGTAATTGAGAGATTATCTATTTGGTACTTAAACAAATTAGGGATTATTAATTAGGGCGAGTGATTATAACTTAAGAGAGAGTAATTCCGCTTTCGATATCTAGAACCGTCTCCCTATTAACACATAAATGACTAAGTTAGGATTAATGAAAGAAAAATTCCCCTCTCTAAAAATTTTGTAACTTTTCTTGATTGATTTCCATTATGACTCTTGTGTTGCCCGATTTCAATTTCTTTATGTGTTAAACTTATGAATTAATATAATCACTTTCTCATATTTACTTTTTTATGCAATTTTATTTTCATTTTATTAATTTTCTTAGCCTTAGATAACGTATAATTATATTAGTTCACACCTCCTCGTGGGATCAACCCTTCATAAACTACATTTCTTGACCCATGCACTTCCAGTATTTGAGGGCTATAAATAGTAAAGCTTGCCTTCCTTCATCAACTCTATGTATGTCGATTGAGAAACATAAGTAACTGTGGATTGAGACAACCTAAGCAACTTCTTTAATCTATCTCAATATAGGCTACTTCTCCTATATCCTTCATGGAGAAGTTCTTAGATAACCAAATATTTACGGATTGAAGCATAGGTATGTCGTTTCCAATCATCAATATGCCATCCACACATAGTACTAAGAAAACGTCTACACTCTTACTAAACTTTTTATAAACACATGGTTCATCCATATTTTTGATAAAATCGAACTCTTTAATTGTCTTATCAAAATGGATTTTCCAATTCTGTTATGTTTACTTAAGTTCATAAATAGACTTTTGCAACTTGCATACTTGAATGGGAATCTCTTGGATTCAAAACCTTCAGGTTGTATCATACACTCTTTGTCCTATAAATTCAATTGATAAATCCTTTTTTGAAATCCATCTGTTAAATTTCATAATCATCATATGCAACTATAGTGAACAAGATCTTTATAGATTTTAGTATAGCTATTGGTGAAGGTTTCATCAAAATTAGCTCCTTGTTTTTATTTGTAACTTTTAACCACTAACCTCTGTTTGTACGCATGTATATTACCATCCATGTTAATTTTTTCCTTAAAAACCCACTTGCATTGAATAGGTACAATACCATTAGATGCATCCACCAAAGTCCATACTTCGTTAGTGCAAATGGATTCTATTTCAAGTTTCTTGCCATTTTAAATAATCAATGCTAGACATTGTTTCTTTAAAAGTAGTAGGATCATTATGTATGAGCGATGCATTCTCCTTCCCCTTTTTAATATATGGATATCATCTAATGGGGGGATAACATATCCTACTAATGCATCATGGACTATGTGTCTCTTTAGCTCTCAGTTATGTATCATAAGTATCAACTTAAAGTTCCTATTATATCTTTATATGAATTTATGGCTCTTGAACTTCCCTAAGTTCTACCTCACTCCCACTACTTTCTTTGACAGTAAATTCTCTTTCTAAGAATGTGGTATGTCTTAAGACAAACACCTTTTGCTCAACAGGATGGTAAAATTGATATCCAAAACTCTCTTTCAGATACACCACAAATTTGGATTTATCTAATTTAACTTAAAGGTTATCAAATATAGCAAGCTTCACATAAGTGTTACAACCCCAAATCCTTAATTGTGACAATCCTGGTCTTCTACCAGTCGATATCTCATATGGTATTTTGTCAACCGATTTAGATGGAACCCTGTTTAAAAGGTAAGTAACAATTTCAATGGAATATCCCCTAAAGAAGATAGGAAGGATCATACGACTCATCACATAACGTAACATATCTAATAAAGTACATTTCTTCTCTTAGATACTCCATTATATTGTGGAGTTAAAAAAGGAGTCCATCGTTGGAGAATCCCACTCTCTTTTATATAACCAAGAAACTTGTGGTCTAGCTATTCATTACCTTGATATGATCTAAGTGTCTTAATACTTTTATTGGTTTGTTTCTCAACCTCAAGTATAAATTCTTTGAACTTTTTAAATAATTCAAACTTTTTTTTTCATCAAGTAAATAAACATATCTGGAATGATCATTTGTGAAAGTAATGAAATATGAAAATCCATCTCGAGCACTAGTGGGCCCACATATATCTAAATGTATTAGCTCTAGTAACTCACTGGCAAGTTCTCCCTTTCCACAAAAGGGTAGTTTGGTCATCTTTCTCAACAAACAAGATTCATAAGTTTCATATCATTCATAATCAAAAAGACATAAATATCCATTTTTATGTAACTTTATGATTCTAGTTTCATTGATATAACCTAACCCATAATGCCATAAATAAGATAGATTTTGGTCACATAACTTTCTTACGTGCTATTTATGTTAAGAATCTACCTTTCAAGATCTAAATCATACGAGCCATTTGTAAGTAATCCAGATCTATAATAAACATCATCTTTATATAAAAAAAAACTATTAGTATTAATAATAAAGACAAATCCAAATAAGAAATAGAAATGATGTTAGTTGTGATAACTGGAAGATAATAACAATTATTAAGTTCTAATGCAAAGCTAGAAGGAAAAGCTAAACTACAAGTTCCTACAGCTAACGTAGCAACTCTTATTCCATTGCCAACTTATAGGTCCACTTTGTCTTTCCTTAATGATTTACTTTATGTTAACATTTGCATATTATTACATACATGAGAATCACATCTAGTATCTAATACCTGTGAATGTGGAACAGAAGTAGAAAGATTGATCTTAATCATAAACATACGTGAAGAGACAACTTCTTTAAGCTTTTTATCTTTTAGGGTATAAAGATAAGTTGAAAGTTCTTCTTCCAGTGTCTATTGAAACTGTAGTGAAAGCATGCGCCCCTTGTCATTGCTCTTCTTCTTGTTTGAGAACTATTCTCAAGTTTTGAAACAAGTCCAAAAGATTAGTCCAGTAAGCTTATTACAATCCATGATGCTCCTCAACATTGATACTCTTCTTCTAATTCAATAACCAAAACACAAAAGGAGCAAGTATTATTTTATATCCAAACTAAAATAAAATAAGGACTTTAAAAATATTTGATTACTCTTACTATTTAATTCAAAATAATACCCCTCACTATTAAATCTAGAAATTATCAAACAAATTCTTAGTGGCCTAGGATCCCATTCAAAAATAATTGATATTGAGTTTGCTCAATAAACCAACTAAATTTAAATTAAGAAGATAACATCTTTATAAATCACATCTAATGTGAGTTTTAGAACCATTAGGTGACAACTCTTTCCTAAAATATATCATATATATTATTCCTAACCCTGCCTTTAAATCCATACAATCGTGACTTACTCTTCCGAATCATACAAATTTGGTTAAGTAGGACCTATTAATTTAAGATAAAACACATTCAAGTTAAGGTTGCTTTGAGTTTACTCAACAAGCCAAGAAATAAATAGAATTCTAGTTTTATTCTTAAATAATGGAAGGCATCAATCACATTCTTAATTTGTACTTAATATTTAATTGAAGGATTTAAAATTTCAAAAATCTTTGATTTCATAAAAAATCATATGATCTCATTATATTTATAGTTTCAAATATAATCTAATTACGAAAGAAATAATTCAAAACCTTTGGTTGATTCTAATTATTGATTTGATAAATAATTTAATTTAATAATTAAACTTTTGAAAAATAAACTAAATTACAAAAATAATCCAAAAATGATCCTTGAAAACAATTTTAAAAAATTAGAAAAACACCTTTTCAATTTTATTAGGAATATAAATTAATTTAATCTCCATTAAATTAAATTAATTGTAATTATAATTAAGGCTTTAAAAATATTAAAAACCAAATAAAATAAGAAGGGGAGGCTCTTTGGCCTGGACAAGCTTTACTATGTGAGCACGTGCACTACGTACATCAATAGTCAACCACATGCGCTAATCAAGTCTGTTATTGCCATGCTCGATAAACATAGGTGCGTGTGTGCCCACGTTCTCTAAGCCTATCCCTCCTACCTTCTTCTCTAAACCGCATTCCTCGTCTTCGCTTGCATCTATGCTACCTCCACCACAGCTCTCCTATTAGGCCATCGTTTGCATCATCTAGTATGGCTAGTTCCACTTATAAATGGAATATGTCAGAAATTCACAAGTAAAGTCATCCCACATCAGAAAGAGACATAAGGATTATATACAATGACAGGAATCGTGCCAATTACCTTAACTTTTTGGTTGAGATATGATGTCCTAGTTGTATATTTCCCTCATTTGGATTCGGTGTTGAATTTCTCCCTGGACTCCCTTAAAACCCTACATTGGTATCAAAGCTAGGTTGACAATGTCTGATGAATAGAGATTCATAGATTTGTGTTAGAGTGACTTAAATGACTTCGTATGAGCTATGATTTGAGTGGGAGCTAGTCCAATGTGGGATGACTCTATTCTTCTGAATGAGGTCATTCCACATTGGAAAAAAATATATGGATAAAGTGAGTTATATACACAAGTAGGGCTCATAATCTAATGCTTCAAGATTTTAGGTTGAGATATGATGTCCTAGTTATATATTGGCTCATTTAGATTCTATCCAATTTCTCCCAAGACTCCCTCAAAACCCTACTTTCCCGTCATCTTTTACTCTCCACCACCCCAAATATGAACCCATCTCGAATAATTCTCTCTTCTACTTCTCTCAAATATATCAAGCTCTATATGATTTTTCGAGCGCAGAGAATTGTGGTTGAATCCATTGAGAAGTTTCTATTAGGGCTGAAAAAAAGGACTTAAGAGGTGTGTTAACCGAAGGAGCTAGGTTCGTAGTCACACATCGTGGACCGACTGATCGCACGAGGGGACACTCTGTTCGAGGAGGATATTTTTCAATACAGAAAAGAGAACGTGTCGCATCATTTTAATAATCTTAGGTTTGAGCTCATGAGACATGAAGTTACAGAGCCACTTTTGCTTGAGGTAGACTAGGTCTATCATCTCGCTAGGCATTGCGTCACTAGTTCATTAAAAGCACAACTTAATAAAGATTGTAAAAACTAGCATTGTGGGGACATCAAACATGCTAGGTTTGGTTAAAAGAGTTAACACTGGGTTATTTCTCACTAGCACCACCAAAGTTTATGGTGATCCACTTCAATACCCTCAAGACGAGACTTTTAGGGAAAATTTAACTATGGACTACCATAGAGGAGCAAGTTTTGTGACATTAGAGATACAACTATTAACCGTTTATGATGATGGGAAGCACATGAGTAGTTTTCCAACATGTTTCTGATTTGGTTAGGGACTGATATGTCTGATGGAAGGGAAAAGTATAGGATCATTCGATCTTTGGAATCTAGGAGAATTCACTTTGCTTGGGCTTGCTCAGGTGGTCTAGGAAGCAATTGACGAATGCAAAGATTTATTTCAAACCAAACACAGCTGATAACCCTCATAATAGGAAGCCTGACATTGAAAGGGGCAAATAGTAGTTTAGTTAGTAACCCAAGGTTTCTCTGAAGAAGGGTCTTCCTCTTATGGGCTTGAACTTCTAACAATGACGGGAGCAAGTCATTTATTTGGATACTATTGTCTGAGTGTTGTTGTGATCACTATGGAAAAAATGTTTTAGGTAATAGATAAAGGTGTAACTAGTACACTTATCATTGCTCTTTTCATTAAGACAACATAATTCATATTCACTACAAGAAAAATCGCAAATAGGGATGGAAATTAAGGACGGAATTTATCCGTCCCGAACCGAAATGGACTAAAAAAATAAACCGTCCCCAAATCCGTCCTAACAATTCACTACATCTACAGCGACCAAACTTTTTGTCCCTAAATCAGTTGCAAAGTTTGGCGCCAAAACCCCCGAAATAAAGTTCATAAGAATCCGTCCCTAATTCCTGACCAACTATTCAAAAGAAGAAAAACCGTCCCCAAATTAGTTACTAATTTGCGACTAATTTTTGGACGGATAGTTTGGCACGAAATTTGGGACGGATTTTCACATTGGGAAGGATTTAGAGACGGATTATTATGGATCGAATTTTTCCATCCCAAATATCAGACCGATTTGGAACCAAGTTGTAGGGATAATTTTTCCATCCCTAGAACCATAACAACTATATTGGGGCCAACTTGTCCATTCGTAAATCCGTCCTTAAATCCGTCCGTAAATTGGTCCCTATTTTGGTACCTAAATCCGTCCCAATTTTTGTCCCTGTGATTTCCCCACTTCCCCAACAAGTGAAACGGTGCATTTTTTGTTGACCCCTTTATTTATCCCGAAAGGTCGAGAATCAGCACCTTTTATTTATCTCCAGCAAGTGAAACTGTATATCTTCTTCAAAAGGGTTGTAAAAATCTTGAGATTTTCTCTTAAAGGTGGAGTTGCTTAGTTTTGATTCATGAAACTAGCCATCAAAGTGT
>JAOSBN010000003.1:9885351-9895669 GCA_027563595.1 Erythroxylum suave
AAATTTACTAAAGATGGAAAAGTTGCTAAATGTGCTAAATGCTTAAGAGATGGTTATATAGAAATTGCATGTAAAAATATTAGGAGATGTATTAATGTGAAGAATATTTGGGTGGTAAAAGGAACAAAACGTCCTAATATGGTTTATATGACTAATCAAAATGGGCCTAAAATGGCTTGGGTACCAATGAGAAGAAAGAATGTTTCTTTTGTAGATACAAGAAAGGAATGAAAATCCACCAAGCACATGGTACATTGATAATGGATGTTCAAGGCAGATGAGTAGAGACAAGAGCCTATTTGTAGAAATCAAACCAAAGAATCAAGGATTTGTCACATTTGGAGACAACAACAAAGGTTAGTAGCTCAAAGATTCTATCAAGAAGAAGGTCTTGATTATAATGAAACATATGCACTGGTGGCTCGATTGGAAGCAATTAGATTGTTATGTGCTTTTGCTTCTCATAAGAAGATCAAGCTTAATCAAATGGATGTCAAAAGTGCATTTCTCAATGACTACATTCAAGAGGAAGTTTATGTCAAACAACCTCCTGGTTTTGAAGATCATGAGCATCCAGATTATGTCTACAAGCTCAAGAAGGCGCTATATGGATGAAAGCAAGCACCTAGGGAGTGGTATGAAAGGTTAAGTACTTTTTTAACCTAAAATGGTTACGTTCATGGTAAATTTGATAATAACTTGTTTATAAAGCATGTTGATCATGATATGTTAGTTTGCCAAAGTTAATGATATTGTATTTGGTGCTACTAATGAATCTTTGTGCAAAGAATTTAATGATTTGATGCAAAGTGAACTTGAAACGAGCATGATGGGAGAACTCAAGTTCTTTCTTGGGTTACAAATCAAGCAATTCAAAGATGGTATCTTCATCCACCAATCCAAGTACACAAAAGAGTTTCTAAAGAAATTCAACATGGAAGGATGCAAAGATGCAAAAATACCTATGGCAACAAATTTGGTTTTGGAAAAGTTTGAGCATGGAGAAGATGTTGATCAAAAGCTTTATAGAGGTATGATCAGCTCTCTTTTATAGTTAATTGCATCTAGACCAGATATTATGTTTGCTACTTGTCTTTATGCTAGATTTCAATCTTGTCCTAAGATTTCTTATTTAAGAACTTACAAAATAATTTTTAGATATCTTAGCAAAACAATTAATCATGGATTATGGTATCCTAGTTGTGAGTCTTTTGATTTGCATGCATATAGTGATGCTGATTATGGTGGTTGTAGGATAGATAGAAAAAGCACTAATGGTCTATGTCATTTCTTAGGTTCATCTTTGATTTCATGGGCTAGTAAAAAAAAGTAAGTGTGGCTATTTCTACTGCTGAGACTAAATATGTAGTAGCTGGAAGTGCATGTGCACAAGTTCTTTGGCTTAAACATCAATTACTTGATTATGTTGTTGTTGTTAAAAATATTCCAATCTATTGTGATAATACAAGTGCAATTTGTTTGAGTAAAAATCCAATTTTGCATAGTAGAAAAAAACATACTGAGATTAGGCACCATTTCATACGTGATCGTTGTTTAAAAGGTGATATTTGTTTGAAACATGTCTCTACAAGTGATCAATTGGCAGATATTCTTACTAAACCACTTAAAGAAGATGTGTTTGTGAATGTAAAATTGAAACTTGGTATGTGTGATTTGAACTCAATTGGATGATTGAATGCTTGTATAAAATTATTTGCATACACTTACATAGCAAAACGGTAAAATTATTTAGTGAATATGCAATTCCATCGGAGAAAATATCAATATTGATTTATATTTGGGTTTATAAAATGATTTATCTGGATTTTGGAATATCCAGTCGACTAATTGGAGTCTAAGTCGACTGATGTTAAGGTAATGGTCGAGTATCTTTTATTTACACATTGACTAATGAATCAGGAGAAGAATTGGCCAAGTGTTTTAGAGACCTTCTAATTGACTATTATAGTGTTAGGTCGACTAATTGTTGTTGAGCTGATATTACACAAATCTTTATCCTTGAATAGCCTACTATTCATCACAGTCCAGTTGACTAACATTCTAATACTTGATGGTTCCAAAATTTGTATTTATTTAAGTCAACTAATACCCTTCTAGTCGACTAACCCGCAGACCAAAATTTAACTCAAGGCTACTACTTTTATTTTTCAACAAACCAATCGACCAATGCAGAAACTAGTCGACTATCGATCATTCCCTGCATTTAAAAACACCCAATCTTTCACAAATCTATGAAACACAACATCTTCAAACTTCAAATCCTCTCACTCTAGTCGACTAATCCCTTCGAGAATCTCCAAATCAACACCTACCCATCATCAATCTTCTTCCAAAGCACAAAACCCCTCCTTCAAATCATCACAACATCATTTTCTTCATTGGAACTCTCTTCATCGACAGCCAAAACCCTAAAATACACCAATCCACGCATCTTCCTCCACAAACTCTCAAATCCTTCGAAATGGTACCAAGGAAAGAAAGTGGGAAGGGAAAGCAACCTGAAATTGCACCCAAAACTCACCAAACCCGAGTTAGAGGGTCTTCTTCAAGAGGTGGAGTTGAAAGGGATTTGAACCAAGATTCACTTCAATGGAAGCTCAAAATCTTTATTATAAGGTATTAAAATCTAAAGTTTTGATTCCTTCCATCATATTTGATTGGGTTGAGCTTGAACATAGTGAATTCAAGGATTTATTTGATGAAATAAAGAGTTTTGGATTGAGAGATTTTTTAGGTTTCAAGGCTGATATTTATCAGGATTTGGTAAGAGAATTCTATGTTAATTTAGTTGTGGTTAGAAGTAATGTTGATACTGGTGTTCTCTTGAAGTCTAGTATTCAAGGGAAAGAAATTTTTATTTGTGAAGAAAATTTGAGCATTTGGTTTAAGTTGCCTAAAGGAGGAGTTAGGCCTAGAGCATCATTACTTGATTCAAATGTATTGAGAAATGAGGATGGAGATACGGATGAGGAAGCGGAAGAGAATTATGGTTATGATGAAATGAAAGGAGATGAATTGTTAGGAAGAATTTGCATTGAACATTCCTCTCAATATGAAGCCATGGATTTGCCATTAAATTATACTTGTTGGATTATGCCATAAATAGAGTTA
This sequence comes from Erythroxylum suave, assembly GCA_027563595.1. Classification (NCBI taxonomy): domain Eukaryota; kingdom Viridiplantae; phylum Streptophyta; class Magnoliopsida; order Malpighiales; family Erythroxylaceae; genus Erythroxylum; species Erythroxylum suave. Next base: position 9,888,484 of record JAOSBN010000003.1, read on the forward strand.
TTTATCCTAAGAAGTCAAGCAAAAATCACATTACCTCGTTGGATAAGGAAATTATTTGGCATTTGGAAGAAGGTAGGAAAATTAATTTTCCAAATTTAATCATTCAAATGATGAGGAGGAAGGCAAACTTGTTGAGAGGAGAGCTTAGAGGAAAAACAACTAAGCATAAAGGAATGCCTTATGGAGCTTTGATTACTTCTATCTTGAGGTTGCAACGGTGTAATTTGAGTTCCTATGAGCATTACTGATATCCAACAAGTTGGAGGTTTACACCCTATAATATAAGGAGTATGAAGTTGGTGAAAACTAATAAGAAGGGCTGGGTGTATGCCTATCATTGGAAAAGCTTGGTTTAACGTCGGAAAGTGACCAATAAGTGCCTAAACAACAAAGGTCAAAAAGAGCAAGTGAACGGCCAAGTAGTGCAAGACCAAGTAATATAAGGCAAAGTGAAGTATCTCAAGAAGAAATTCAAGAAATTAGAGATCAAATTGAAGAAGTGAATGTTCAACTGGATCTTCAACAAGGGATTCTAATTCACATGGAGAAAATCATCAAGAAATTTTTTGATAAAATCGGTTGTAGTCATGATGATGCTTCTCCACCTTGATGGTTATTGCATTTTGACCTAGACCAACATTTCTTGAAAGCTTATTGATGTTGTTTTGTCCTTTATTGTTTGTGATTTGAAAGCTTAAGACTATGTTTGTTTGTTTAACAATCTTTGTGAATGTTTGGTTTCTTCTTCAATTACATTATGTTCCTTTTAATTTGTATTCTATACCTTTCTTTGATTATGACAAAAAGGGGGAGAAAATGAGGAAAAGAAGGAGTTTAAAATTATGGTATAAAAAGAAATTATTGGATGAGGAAAAGAAGGAGTTATAAAATTGTGGAATAAAAAGAAATTATTGTATTAACTTTGATTGTTGGATTGAAATATTATTGTTGGATTCATTGATTATATTAAGTTCATTGATTCATTGATTAAAGGTAAAATGAGGATAAGAAAGAGTTATAAAATTGTGGTATAAAAAGAAATTGTTGGATTGAAATATTATTGTTGGATTCATTGGTTATATTGAGTTCATTGATTCATTGATTAAGGGGGAGAAAAACTAACCAAAAAGACAAGGCATAAAAACCTTGATAAACTTTTTCTTTGTTTTCAATTTCTTAAACAATTTCTAAATGTTTTTTCATTATCAAAAAAGAGGAGATTTTTGGACCATTAAAGGTTGACAAATTAAATCCTTCGATGTTTTGATAATAATAAAACTTAAGAAATGGTTAAGACATTATTTAAGGTTAATTGGATTAAAAGGAAGTTAATAAAAATGGAACACTAGTTGACTAGCATGTTGGCACAATTTGACTATCATGCTAATGAATAACTACCCTAGTCAGGGATGAAAAGTATATATTTTGAACAATTACACTAGTCAACTTATAAAGATCAAAGTTGCATAAGTTGACTAATATGTATCAAAATTAAAAACGTGGAATTCATGTGAAGATCTTGCATGCGGATTTTTAAATATGTATCTCAACAGTCAAAGATTAGAGAATCAACCAAATCTGTTAGTTGGAGAACTAGACAAGTCGATTATCATGTTATGTTACAAGTCGACTATCATCAATCAGATCTGCTAGTTGGAGAATGAGACAAGTCGACTATCATGGTATAAGTTGACTATTCGAAGTATGGAGCTGAAGAATCATATAAAAATAGTGTGCTAGTCGACTATCACTTAGAAGTCAAGTTGACTATGATGTACTAGTCGACTATTGCATATCGACTAGTCAACTATCAGTTACAGCTGAACATAATTTGAATTTGTCAAAAGATTTCAAACGGGAACAAATCTTTGTACAATGGCTAGGAGCATTTTACAACGGCTAGAAACATCTTGAAGCCTGTAAATAAAAGTCTTCACTTCAGAGGAATGATTACACAAGTTCTAAAAGAAGCATACTTGCTATAGTGCAAAATTATCCTTTCATTATTCTCATATTGCTTACATAGCATATCCTGATTGTTTCAGCTGTACTGAGCTTTATTACTTCATTACTATCATTGTTATTATTGTGAGTTGAGTGATTAGAGAAGAATCACTTAGAAGGTAGGATTTGTGCTGGGAAAACAAATCATCTGTAAGGTGTAGCTTAAGCCGAAAGTCAAGTTGGTTAGAAGAGTTCACACTAAACTAAAAAATGTGTAGTAAAGAGCTTTAACAAAATCTTAAGTGGGAACTTAGGTAGAGGACGTAGGTCTTAGCACTGAACCTCTATAAATATTGTGTTTTCCTCTCTTCTCTACTCTTTTATATTTCGATTTGTTTTTGATTTTCTTATGTGTTTTAATTCTCTATTTTGTAACACTTTGTGAAAAATTTAAAAGATCTATTCAACACCCCCCTTTTAGATCGTTTTCAAAAATCTTTCACGGGAAGTGAGGTTGAGAGATAGTGTCAAGGGTTGAGTGGTGTTAGCTCAGTAAGCCTTGAATAATTCTATTGTACTTCAGTAAAAGTGATTAAGCTGGGAGTACCAAACTACGTTACCAAATTTTTGGTCTTTTTATTATTTCGTTCTTACTTAGTTTTTATTTTTGTTTGTGCCAAAGAAGTTAACAGAAAGCTTGCGAAATAATTAACCCTTTTGGTTTTTCAATTAGTATCAGAGCGGGTCACCGTTTCAAAACTTGTTAGCAAGTTGGTGCGGATCCTAGTTTCGCAAACATGACAAATTTTGAGATGAGTCTCTTAAAGGGTAAGAAAGAAAGAAGCAAAGGATTTGCACTACAGGTGGAAACTAGAAAATGTGTGAATGATGTGGAAGATGAATCAGATGAAAACAAAGACTTGGTACCACTCACACGAAATTTTGGTAAATGGCTGAAAAGAATGAAGAAGGACAGACCTAGCCTTAGACAATATGATATAAGTTCATCAGGTAACGATTCAAGATAACAAGTCAAGACACAAAAAAGTGAACAAAAGGTAAGAAGAATCCAATGTCATGAATGTCAAGGTTTTAGACACATTCAAGCCGAATTTGCTAATACTTTAAAGAAGAAAAAAGGAAAATCCTTCAAAAGAACCTGGAGTGAAAATGATTTTGATAGTGAATATGGCAACAAAGAAGAAATCGCTAATGGCTCAGCGTCGGTTGCCCCATACAGTAAGATTCCAGTTACTTGCTTAACAGTAACTAAGAAGGAAGTAACTGAAGTCGAAAAAGAGAGAATAAAAAACTTTTGAAAACAATTTAGCTCAAGATCTAATATCAGATTATAATAGTGATGAAAGTGGCCTAGATGATGGAAAGGAGAATATTTACGAGGCTTACAAAGCTATGTGTGTAAAATGGGTGAATAATTGTAGAAAGAACAAAAGATTGGAAGAAGAAAATCTCTCCATGAAGAACATTATCCAAGGGCTAGAATAGAATTTGAAGTTGGCATTAGATGAGCTTGGTGAAGCTAGAATGAAATTGATAAGTACTAAAAAGGGACTAAGAATGTTGAATGGAGGCACTGAAAAACTGGATAAGTTGATAGAAACCGGTAAGGCTAAAGGGAATTTTGAAGGTATAGGTTATAAAGGTGAGTGTTCGAAATTCATTGAAGAAAATTATGATATGTTCAGATCAGCCCAAGAGGTATAAGCGCCGAATAAGAGACAAAGATTTATACCCACATGTCATTTTTGTGGAGTTGTTGGGCATATAAAGCGAAAATGTTATCAGTTATTACAAATGATATTTCAAAGGGGACAAAACCAAAAATCTAGACACTCTCCATTAAATTTCCAATAGCATCCCCTGGTATTGAACTAAGCTTGGATTAGAAAGGGTCAAGTACAAGCACAAAAACTTAGTGAAGGAAAAACAACAAAATGCCCAGATTTGCAGTTAGTTGCTACTGAGGAAGTGACTGCAAAAACTGATTTGCAGTTAGTTACTGCTGATGAAGTAACTGCACGAACTGAAGAACTTTCAATTACTTCGAATGATGAACTAACCAAAACAATGGAAGCGAATTTGAACCGAGGTTCTTCATCTTAAATCTGAAGAAATCATCCAGCAGAAAATGTTATTAGAGATGTGAGCGAAAGAAGAAGAACAAAAGAAAGAAAAAGGGTTAATTATCAAGAACTTACAGGCTACTTATGTTATACATCTTCATTTGAGCCAAAGAAAAACACCAGGCTTGAGATTCTTTGAGGGACACAGGGACAGTGTGTTTTACATTTTTGAAGTATTTTTTTGTGATGTTAAAAACAAAAAGAAACAAAAAAGGAAAGAAAAGAAAAGAAAGATTTGTTTTTTTAGTTCTTTAGTTTTATGTTGCTATGGTCGTCTCATCTTTTTAGTAGTTTTCATTGTAACTTATTTTTGGCTCTACCGAAGACCCTTCAGCTCTTACATCAGTATAGATCTCTCTCGGGTATCTCTCTCTCTTTCGAGCATATCTTTCAGTGTTTTGAATGGTGGTAATTTGTCTTCTTGGCATACTTATGATTCTTCTGCTGCATCTATTGGTGATTATTATGATTATTTTTTTGTCCCAAGGGGGAGACATCAAATTGTTTATGGTGAATGTTCCATTCAGGGGGAGATTTCAAGGTGTATGTGTGACCATTCGTCGCGCTTTTTGGCATCTTTTTGTCCCAAGAGGGAGAAATTTGGATGACTAGATAAACTTGATGTTTGATTAAGGGGGAGTATTTGTCATATAAATTGTGAATTTGATACTTATATGTCCAATTATGATTATTTATGAGTTCTAGAGTTGTGACAAAAATGCCAAAAAGGGGGAGATTGTTAAGATATATTATATATATCTTTTATTTAGTTTTGACATTTTAATTGGACATATAAAATATAACTTGTGGAGTTTATCATCATGGTGATATTGGAATTATTTTACAATCGGATATGTTGGAAATTACTTATGGATTTACGGATTTTGTGGATTGATGAAATTAAAAGGATAAGGTTGTTGTATGTTTGAATTAAAGTGGGACTCTTATTATGCAAGGGATTTGTGCATATCTTCAATATACGGTAGAAGTTAATCTTTTTGGTGTATATGCAGTATTGAGTTAATGTGGGAGTGATATAGGTGAGATGTGCATTTTGTAAATTGGAACATTGCTATTATGCAGTCAAGGCTGACTCTCTTAAATTGATTGTGTTTATGTCATACACATCTACTAGTAGCAGCTTCAATGTGTGTGCTGCCTACATCTTCTATCCATAGCAGAAGTCTATTACTAATATGGGTGTGCGACAACTGAGGTGATGTGGGTGTGTCTCGCAAAAGTGAAGTGATTGTGCGGTAACTAGGTGCATATGTATGTGTGAGACAAACGTGAGTGAACAACAGTGCAATGCTAAGTAGTGAGTTGATGATGAGGTATTAGTGCCGCACACGTTTCTTTGAATTAACAAAGTTGAAGTTAAGATCATATAGTAGTTGGGTTGTACGACAAAGAGTGCATATGAATATATGGTGCGTGGGTTTTGTCAAAATGAGAAGAGGGCATTAATTACATAGCTGATGTGATTGTTTTTGGGAATACAAGAGTGCAGTGGCTTGCGTGGGTGTTTTGGATATAAATAGTGCAGTGGGCAAGGACCATGTGTGTGTTCTTTTTACTATGATTTTAATGGCAGATAAACTTGTTTAGGCAATTGCATGGGTATTTAAGGCCACCAACCTCTCTGTTTATTGGATTTTATGAAAAAGAGAACATTAAAAACTTGGAGAACGTCTTGTACTAGAGTGGTAGCTTTGCTGAATTCAGATGGGACGATAAGTATGCTGGATAAACATTCTATGCTCCAAGGATTTTCTCGTGAAGATATTGAAGCCTCACTGTAAATCTTTCGATGGTCAACTTCTCATTCTTTTGTTGATGAAGCGGCATATTTAGGGAAGTTTTTTTTCTATCTCAAGTGTATTTAGTTTTTGTTCTTTATTATTTTAATCACTTTAGTTATTCCTTAGTTATTTGATTAATTATCTTTGATTAAGAGTGGTATAGAAAAATCCTCTGTTGAGGTTAGTACAAGGCGGTCGTGCTATTAGGTGTGAAAATCTTCCACGAGAAGTGAGGTTGAGAGATATTGTCAAAGGTTGAGTGGTGTCGACTCAGTCAAGCCTTGAGTAATTCTATTGTACCTGAGTGAAAGTGATTAAGCTGGGTGAGGCCCCTGCAGATGTAGGTAAGGGATGTTGAACTGCGTTACCAAATTTATGGTCATTTATTATTTTGTTCTTGCTTAGTTTTTTTTTTGTTCGTGCCAAAGAAGTTGACGGAAAGTTTGCAAAATAATTAACCCCTTTAGTTTTTCAATAATTTCATTTTCCTGTTTTCCCTTCCAACTTGTCTCTGCCTTCCCCCTTTAATAGGCCACTGGTGCTCTTTCACATCAAGTAAAATAAATCTAATTAAGACATTTTTGAAGTTGTCACTACAAAAAAATAACACAACCCGCGACGTTTTATTGATAAAACATTGCAGATTGTGAAGACTTTTTGTGATTTTTAAAAAACATCACGAAAAGTTCAAATTAAAACGTCACAGATTTGTAATACCTTTTGCGACTTGTTATCAATAAAATGTCACGAAATAGAAACCGTCATGTTTGTTTTGAATAAAACGTCACTGTTGGCTTTTGCCTTTGTTTAATTAACCCGCCTTCATTTCCCACCATTTTGCTGGTTTCTTCTCTAACGTTTCTTCTTCTCTGGCTTCTTCTCTCTGCGTTCTTCCCACCCAATTGTGAGGCTTGAAACTAGTTTATAACTTGTAAAGATTTATGGTCGTTGCGAGTGTTGCTGCATTTAGAATTAGAATATATGAAGAAATATAAATAAGTGAGGTTGGAGTAAAGTAGATAACTTCGATACCCTAGTCCCCTTCTTTATCGAGAGAGAGCGAGAGACAGAGAGAAAACCGATTACGTCCAAAAACTAGATAGACTCTGTGATGTACGGTCAAGACGGTGAATTTGCTCCTCCACCATATGGTGGCTCTTGATATGGCAATACTGGAGGATACGGAGGAGGAGGCAGTGGCAGCAGAGGATATGGTGGTTATTGATTGAACCAAATTTATACTATAAATTGGCCCTATTTTCTTAAGTAATTATGCACTTGTTGACTCCTAATTCA
>JAOSBN010000003.1:9899293-9916329 GCA_027563595.1 Erythroxylum suave
GTTTCAGTTTCTATTAATATCGAAGCAAACCAATACATGGTTTTGGAAATATAGCATGCAATATGAACTTTGTGGATATATATGTTGTACTTTATACCATAAGACCAAATGAGAAGCCAGCGATGACGTTCTCAACGGAGAAGACGGCGAGTTGCAGAGTTCCGACATGGCCGGCGAAAATTTGAGTGATGGCTTCAAGAGAGTATTGGCATAAGGCGGTGAAAATGGCTGGGCCGGCGAGGCTCCAGAGCTTGATGGACTCTTTGTAAAACTCCCTGAAGAAATCCCGGAATCCGGTAATCGGATGGATGTCGTCAGCGTCGGCGACGAAGGAGGAGGCAAAGGATGTGTTTGTTGTCGGTAAGGGAAGTGACTGTACGGGGTCATCATGGTCCTGATCTACGAGTGGTTGCCCATAATCATCCATTGCTAAGGAGCCACTGAATACAGAAAGTGCCAGAGTTTTGTTTAGGAAATGGATGATATGTTTTGCAGGACTATTGTTACAAATAAGAGTTCCATTAGTAATAAACTAAGATAAGAAGTGCTTCACACTCAGTTTTTACCTTTTGTTGTGAACAGTTATGAAGATGCAATAATTCTTCAAGAAAAAGTAAGGTCTACAAGAGCTCCAAAACGTTTAAAAAGTTTTTAAGGCTTTATCGATGTAAAGTTTAAATAATATAGTTTTTAAAAATCTTGTTTGTGAAAATATTGTGGTAGCTTTTGACTATCTTATTACTTCACGGCGAAAGTGTCCGGGACTTAGGAGTTAGGATTTAGCTCTGGAGAGAAGCAAAGGAGAGAACAGGTAAACATTGAGGAGACTTTGTATCTTTCAATGTTTTAATGAAGTACAGAGAGGATGCATAAATAAGGTGTAACAGAAGAGATGTACAGAGAATAAATATTTAAAGATAATAACAGTAGATTTAAATTGAAGTTATTGGCCTATCTTATTCATATCTTATCCCCATTTAGGAATTTAATAACCTTAGTTCTAGTCCAAGTAAACGACACGAAATACAATGCTAGATATAGGACTAAAACAGAGTCATATACGAGCAACTCGTTCTTTAGGAATGGTTAAAATAATAGAGCAGAGTCAGTAAAAAACTTTAGATTCAAGTAGCATAAAGCGTTAAGCTCTCACCTACTCATCCTAGATGATCAACAATCATATGCTTTCCCACGTGAACTTCAACTGAAAATAAACAATATGGTGGCTTTCATTTTCAGTGTAGAAACTTCAATTATTACTAGACTAGAAACCCTGACCGTGCTCACTTTCAAACCACCATTAATGACTCTTTGACACCGTTCAATGATTACGTTGGGATCACGTTTTCCTGTAATTGTATGGAAAAACAGAAACGTTTTCCTGGGATCACGTTTTCCTGTAAATGGTGGGATCATAAACACTTTCTACTGTTCACTTTCTCTTTACTGTTTATTGTTCAAAAACGCTCATTATGTATAGATTCATCGAAGCGCACAGAGTCGGAATGGGGCCACTGACATGTCCTTGCCCAAGATGGCCATCTAGCCAAAGAAGTCCAAACTCAAAACTATGAAGAAGACCCACCACCAAGTTCGAAAATGTCCTATAACGCAACAGTCCTTGGAGAAGCGGTTGATGTAACTATCTCAGACATTTAAGAGGCAAAATTAGACAAACAATGGGAAAATGTTGTAGTAGTGAAGCTTCTCGGCAGAAAGATTGGTTACAAGTTGATCTGTTCTCGCCTGAAGTTAATATGGGTAACGAGAGGGCCAATGAAGATCGTTAATCTGGATCATGATTATTACTTAATTAATTTCATCGAAGAGGAGGATGTACTAAATGCCTTAACCAACGCCCTTAGATGATATTCGGTCATGCTCTCTCAGTGTAGAAATGGAGTCCTTCGTTTCATTCATCTCAGGCTCAGGTCACGAAGGCTGTCGTATAGATTCGTTTTAAAGACCTACCTATTGCTCGGTATCATCCCCAGATTCCTTCGCCACTCAATAATCTGGTGGGAAACACTATCAAGATCGACGAGGCCACAATGAAGACACAACGCATAAAATTTGCGAGAGTAGCTGTAGATACTGATCTCAATGTGCCTCTGTGCTCTCGGGTGGAACTCGACGGGAAAATGATTATGGTGGCTTACTTTAAGGAAAAATTGGACATTTAAGGCAAAATTGGACAAGCAATGGGAAAATGTTGTAGTAGTGAAGCTTCTCGGCAGAAAGATCAGTTACAAGTTGATCTGTTCTGGCTTGAAGCTAATGTGGGTACCGAGAGGGCCAATGAAGATCATTGATCTGGATCATGATTATTACTTAGTGAATTTCATTGAAGAGGAGGATGTACTAAATGCCTTAACCAACGACCCTTGGATGATATTCAGTCATGCTCTCTTAATGCAGAAATGGAGTCCTGCGTTTCATCCATCTCAGGGTCAGGTCATGAGGACTGTCGCATAGATTCGTTTTCTAGGCCTACCTATAGCTCGGTATCATCCCCAGATTCTTTTGGCACTCGACAATTTGGTGGGAAACACTATCAAGATTGATGAGGCCACATTGAAGACACAATGCAGAAAATTTGCGAGAGTAGTCGTAGATATTGATCTCAATGTGCCTCTGTGCTCTCGGGTGGAACTCGATGGGGAAATGATTCTGGTGGCTTACGAGGGACTCCCCAAAATATGCTTCCATTGTGGCTTGGTGGGACACGATACCGGTCTCTACCCGGCTATGCAACATGTATAGAGCCAAACACAGCAAATACTGATCACCGGTGAGGTCGACGGGGCAACAAGGGAGATAGGGCAGGATGGAGACGCAGCAAGTCAGGCGAAGGACGCAGCAAGTAACGACTACGACCCATGGTTACAAGTACAACGTAAACCTCCTCGACATCACAAGATCGGTTAGTCTCACCAAGCTCTAAGTAAACACAGAGAACCTACTTAAGTGGGTGGCTCTTGATTTTGTATAATGTCAGAGACTGTCAATCAAGATATACCTACACAACCACGGTCAAACTCACTGAGGGGGACTCTCTTTCCAAAGTTAGGTCAGTAAGTAAACTTCGGTTTAAGCATGGAAAAAGCTAAACTGCAACGCCAAGAAATGGCGTTGACTGCTTCAGGTTCCAAAATGATTTCAAAGGCGGCGTCGAAAGGAAAACAGGTGGTTTCGCAAGCAAAGAAGAATAAGAACTACACGATTAATACCGAGGGATATGAGATAGAAGCGGGCCCTTCTGCTTTTCAACAACTATAGGCCTTCTCTGCTGATAAACACGTGGCCGTAGTTATAACCTCCCCCAACAATGTATTTTGCGATAGTAATTCAGAACCATTGAAGGAGAGGTTTGCTGAGGAGAGTGGACAACCTTAAGGAACCCGGTCGGGTCAGTAGGTCCACACACATCATCCCGCCAACCAAACCACCAGACCCAATGGAAAGGGACACGTGTATGGAGGAAGCGACTCTACTACATTGAGCGCCCCATTACCTTCGGGAGACAGAGTGAGTGAAGTATAAGAAGGAATACAAGGGTCTACTCTGAGCTAGGAGAATTTGGTAGCTCAATTATTAATTATTATGTCGCTCATCATCTAGAATTGTCAGAGAGCTGGAGGGAATTCCAAGTGATTCTACGGCATTATCTTTGCATGTATAAATCAGTCATATTGGCGCTTGTTGAACCCCGAATAAGTGGAAGGAGAGCACAAAAGGTTGTTCGCAATCTAGGCTTCGCGCATTCCTTCCTCGTAGAAGTAGATGGTTTTGCAGGCAGAATATGGATATTATGGAAGATGGAATTTGCAGTCACTATGGAAGTCGCACATTGCCAATTTATTCATTCCACCATGAAGTATGGGAATTTAGCTTTTGACTTTATGACAGTATATGCAAGTCCTCAATTTTCCAAGCAAAACCTCCCATGGCCTTATTTGAGATGGATAGGAAGTTGAGTTAACAAACCTTGGCTTATTGGCAGGGACTTCAATGCTAAGTTAGATTTTAGGGATAAAAGAGGAGGATCTATATCTGCTCCAGTTGTGAATAAAAAAATTCAAGGATTGGGTGCACAGTTGTGGGCTACATGATATGGGTTACATCGGATCAAAGTTTACATGGCAGAGAGGAACTGTTCAAGCTCGCCAGATAGAGTGTTTGGGTCTTCGTCCTAGCTGGCACAATTCCCACACACAGTAAATCACCACCTACCTTTTCTGGACTCAGAACATCGCCCCATGCTGATTAATATTCTAATGCCCGAGCCCGATCAATACAGGACATCCAAAATTTTGGTTCCAATCTACTTGGTTAGCTCATGAAGAGTTTGATCAGGTAGTAATTGAGTATTGGCATCAAAATGAGGCAAAATTCAGTGATACGCTAACTAAATTTTCAGACAATCTCAAGAGTTGGAATGAAGGAGTCTTTGGTAATATTTTTCATTAGAAAAGGTGACTATTCGCACGATTAGCTGGCATCCAGAGGGCAATAGAGTAAGATTCTTCTGAGTCCTTAGTAGCTTTAGAGGACCAACTCAGTGGTGAATTAACTCGGTGTTGTGCAAGGAAGAAATCTACTGGAATCAACAATTCCGGTGCGAATGATTGTCACAAGGGGATTGTAATTCTAAATATTACCACACCGTTACTATGGCTAAAAGAAAGAAACTGAAGATAGAGCAATTAATGGATACAGAAGGAACATGGGTTTCCGATCAAATCCAATTGGGCAATTTGGCTAGGTCCTATTTTGTCAATTTATACACGAATGAGGAGGCTACAAACTTTCAATTTCCACTCTCAGGAGCTTTCCCTTCTTTACCCTCGGAGGCTATTATTGAACTTGCTAGCCCAGCTCTTGCAGTGGAAATTAAAAATGTTGTTTTTGGCATCAATCCCAATAAAGCACCTGGTATGGATGAGTTCAATGCTTTATTCTTTAGAGCCAATGGGGGCAAGTAGGCCCTGCAGTGGTAGAGCTTATCCAGAAAATGTTTCGATAGGAGAGCTAGGAGGAAGAGCTGAATCAAACCCTTCTGGTTCTATTGCCAAAAGTGCTATCTCCGAAGTTTATGCATCAGGTCAGACCTATTAGTCTTTGCTCAGTGGTTTATAAGGCTATTTCTAAAGTGATCGTGAATCGTATAAAGCCTTATCTCGATTTAATAGTGGCCAAAACTCAATGCAGCTTTGTTCTTGGATGATACATAACTGACAACATAGTCATTGTTTAGGGAGTCATCCATTTGATGAGAAGGAAGAAGGGGATGACGGGACAGGTTGCTTGGATCTGGAAGAAGCTTATAACTGTCTTCGATGGGATTTTATACATGACACTCTTACCGATATTAGATTTCCTTCTAATTTAATCAGCCTAATAATGAAATGTGTGATTACAGTTTCTATGTCAGTGACTTGGAATGGCAGTCTATAAGGGTCTTTTGCTCCGTCAAGGGGTCTTAGGCAAGGTGACCCATTATTGCCTTATCTCTTCGTGCTATGTATGGAAGTTTAGGTCAATTAATTGAGCACGAGGTCTGTCAAGGGAATTGGCATCCAATAAAATTGAGCCACACAGGACCTGCACTATCCCATTTGTTTTTTGCTGATGACCTAGTTCTGTTTGTTGAAGTGACAGAAAACTAGTTGTAAGAGGTGTCTAGGGTTTTGGACATTTTTTGCAAAGCTTCAGGTCAGAAAGTGAGCAGAGATAAGACTTGAATGTTCTTCTTTAAGAACGTGTCTCTAGAAAAAGCGAGATGACTTAGTCAAGTGCTACAATTCCAATGCACACAAAATTTAGGAAAATATCTAGGAGTTCTTTTGATTCATGAGAGGACAACGCAGACAACTTATCAGTATATCCTTGATAAAGCTCAGCAGAAACTCGCAGGCTAGAGAGCGTGGGTTTTGTCTCTTGCAGGACGAGTCATGTTGACCCAATTAGTGATCTCATCCCTCCCAACCTACACGATGCAAACGGTACGATTGCCTAGGCAATTCTGTGATGACTTGGAGAAAATAATGAGAGATTTTATTTGGGGCTCACAGGAACGATAGCGGAAACTGAACTTAATTCGTTGGGAGATAGTATGTAAGCCGAAACGAGTAGGGGGCTTAGGGATTAAACGTATTCGCTCATCCAATGATGCGTTACTTACTAAGTTGGGCTGGGAGCTGTTAAATAAACCAAACACATTATGGGTCTAGCTTATAAGGGCTAAATATAGGTTTGATGTTCTACATATTCCCCATATGTTGGATAGGAAAGGAGCTTCGGTAATCTGGAGAGGGATATCAGCTATGTGGCAGCTTGTGCGCCAAGGAATGAAATGGAAAATTGCTAATTGTCAACGTACTTATTTTTTGCCGGACAATTGGGTGTCCAACTGGGGCCGCCTGGTCTGAGTATGAACTCTCCCCTTCCAGATTGGTTGTTGTATTCCAAAGTAAGGGATTTAGTAGACACATATGGCAATTGGCACTGGAATGTATTTCAACACTTCCTTCCATCTACAGTGTGTGAGGTAATAGCATACATTAGGCCCCCTAAGGCTGACTTGGGGGAGGACTAACTGTTGTGGGACTCAACAACCAACGGAGAGTTCACGGTAGCATTCGCTTATGATCTAATTGAAGACTTTACCATGAAGGATTGTTAGAGGCTCTGGGACTTGATTTGGAACTGGCTCGGACCCCAACGGATCTAATAATACCTATGGCTTCTCGCTCAACGAAAGCTATTGACCAACCAACAGCGAGTAACTCGAGACCTAACAACAAACAATAGCTATCAATTTTGTGGGCTAAAAGAGTCAACTCTACATGTAATGCACGATTGTCCTAAGTTGAAAGCATTTTGGCACAAATTTTCCCCTGCTGTGGTCGATATTGCCTTCTTTCAATAAGATGAAGAAATATGGTTGAAATCCAATCTGGATAAACAGATGCAAGTGCAGAGGTTTGAATGGGCTTCAATTTTTGAAGTGTCTTGTTGGTTTTTATGGAAAGGGTGCAACAAGATTCTCTTTAAAGACAACTTTATTTGGCCAGAGGTCGGACATAGGGTAGTAATGGATTATGTAGCCTGGATAGATACGGTCGAGATAGTGGTAGGCTGAGTTATTAAGAACCAAGGCTTGGCGGTGGGTACACATATTGGATGAACGAAACCACTGAAGGGTTGGGTTAAAGTTAACACAGATGATGTAGCTAAAAAAGACTCAACATGCGCAACCGCTAGAGGGCTTTTGCAGGATTGTACTGGAAATTGGTGTGGCAGATTCATGCACAATATAGGCCAGTGTTTGCCATTACTTGTTGAACTTTGGGGGTACACTTTGGACTTACATTAGCATAGACACTTGGTTATCGACGTGTCATAGTCGAAGTTGACTCGCTAGCGGTAATCAACAGTCTATCTTCATCCACAATATTGATGTCTGAGGATCGCATTGTGGGGATTGGTATCCGAGATTTACTACGTAGAGACTGAGATATTTAGATACAGCATGTCTATAAAGAAGGGAATCAAAGCGCCAATCAGTTAGCTAACCTAGCCTTGTTATCACGTCCAGGACTGCATGTGCTTCAAGATCCTCTGCTGGAAAGTGTATAGACTATTCATCGGCATTTGCAAGGGTTGTTATACCGTCGACAACTGCGTTAGCATTGTTTTACTTTTTTTTCCATTGTATTAAAAAAAAGATATGTAACAGGAACTAAATCTAAAGATTTCCCGCCCTACCGGATTATCTTGTTGGAGGCTCAAATCTTCTGACCACAGTGCTTGCGATGTTGGATTCAAGTTTGCCTGTGTCAACATTTTAAGGGGAAGTAGAGGTTGTTTGGATACAGCGCAATGTTATATATATTGTATTATTATCGATCAATATGGTAAAATTTTAAATAATTTTTAAATTTATAAAATAGTTTTTAAATTTTTTGAATTTGTAAATTAATCTTGTAATATATTCTAATGTATAATTTATAATTTACAGAAACTTAATTTCACGTGAGCACAGTCAATTACAATTCCACTAGCTTATCTTCTTCGATGCTTTGATCTTCCAACCACAATGGCTACGATATTGGATTCAAGTTTGCCCGTGTCAACATTTTATAGGGAAGTAAAGGTTATTTGGCTGTAGTGAGTTTGGGTTTTTTCTTTTCCTATTATTGAACGCGAAAAATTCTTTTCATGCCTATAAGTTTATTAGCTTAATTTTTTTTAATCTTTTAACAATTAGGTACGGTGCTTTTTGGTTTGATGCTCTAAATTGATGATCAAAGTTGGGATTTTTACTATTTGGAACTAGATAATATTAGAATTTAAGTCTAAGAATTCATATCATAATATCTAAAATTAAAGCCTTATTAAAAACCAACAAACCTAGTTCCAAATTAGTGCAAATCCTTTTGATTTTGCATTCATCAACAACAGTCTTATAGATATGTCAATCTGTGGCTTCAGGTCAGTCTAAATGTTTTCTCTTAAAACTCTAATTCACATAATCATTGGTTTACACTCTACATTCAATCAATTAGTTTAGTGATAAAATAATTTAAAGACATTTTTATCTTATAAATATTCAGATATATATATTAAAGTCCATCAAAGAAATATACATTACAAATTAATTTATGGTGAGATCATAATTATGACATTAATATTATATCTATGTATTATCCTTAAATTGTTCTTAGCCCTTGTTCTATCGAGACGGGATACTGACAGAGTATAAAAAGAGTAACATATGTTATATTTCTTTCTTATAAAATAAATAGTCGATCTCATAGACTAAGTGCCTATTTGGATGAGCTTATATCAGTAGAGCTTTTCTTAGAAGAGCTTTTTTAAAAAGCCAGTTGACTATTTGGCTGTCAATTAAAAAACAGCTTTTTAAAAAGAGCTTCATATAGTAGATTGTTTGGCAACATAAAATTAAAAAGCACTTTTATTAATTTTAACTATATTTTATTTTATAATAAAATTATTTATGCATATACATAATATTTAAAGTATAGTAAACAATATGCAAAGTACAATATATTGTATTTATGGTTACCTATTTCTTGGATAACCATCTTGTAGGAAATTTTAGAAACCATCTTGTAGGAAATTATTTAAAGAGATGTCTCATTTTCTTGTAGGAAATAAAATTAATATGAAAAATAAATATTAAAACATGTAAAAAAGTTAAATAATATTATAATCTCAAAATAAATATTCAAGCTGAGTAAATAGTCAAATACATAATAAACTATGCATTTTATTGTAATACAAGAAGATTTGCAATATGTTTCCTCGCATCATTCATCTCGTTATTTTGTGGCTCATTTAAATGATTTCTTTCAACGTCTTCATTTTCATTGATTTCTTCATTTATAGGAAGTAATTCATCATCTTCATCATAGGGAGAAAACTCTTCGTCCTTTTAAGCATTTAACCTTATAAAATAAGAGACAAAAAGAAGACTACAAAGCCATTATGCATGTGAAGAGAAGGTCACATGAGAAATGGACAATTCATGAATTTGTTAGGGTGTATAATCATGAATTTGTTAAGGTGAATAACCATAGCAATACGACAATGTCAAATTATGGGCTGCCTACAGATGCTCTTCATATACTAGATAATATGAACCAATATAGTAAGACCTGATAGGGTCACAATGTTGTCCGTAGCCTCAACATGTTCACAAATGGGTCAGTAACCTCAACATGTTCACAATGTTGTCAGTAGCTTCTAAAATTTTTGGTCTAATGGCTTCTAAAATATAAAGGTCTACGTTCACCGCAGACGTTTGACATCGACGTCTGCGTTTAACGTAGACAATGCAGACGAACGAACGCATGCCTTTGTCTATGTTAAACGCAGACTTGTTAAAATAGTATTTGAGGAGGACAAAAAATTGAGGACAAGGAAAAATAACAAGAAATAGCATTCAACAAATCCTAGATAAAACATACCAGAAAAAAAAATAACCTGTGAGTTGATCCGTGGGTGTCTTATTCTTGCTACGTGTTAGAGAGAAGAAGAATTTTTGTAAACAGAACAAAACCAAAGAAATCGATATATACGTGAATGACGCAAAAATGTCTACCCAAAAAAGTTAAAAATAAGGGGCTTTTTTTAAAAGCTCCAAATTTGAGCTTTTGAAAAAGTTGTATTTTAGCTTTTAAAAAAGTTATTTCTAATTCAAAAGTGCTTTTGAAATTTACAACTAAACATTCATTTTTTCCTTAAAATAGCTTTTGCAGTGGAAAAAAGTGCTTTTCCACCTACCAAAAGCTCAACTAAACAGGTGCTAAAGCATGGAGATGCTTAAACAAATATATGGTGCTTGTTTGAAAATAAGTTCACTAAATTGACCTCATATGAGAATTCCATTTGGAATATTACTTATATATCTATAAAAATGTATAAGTGATCATAATGACTTGAGATTTTCAAAATTTATCTTATATAGAGATTGTTAAGTTTTGATAAAATTATGAGTAGCTCAATCGGTAATCGTTGAATATAACATGAATTATATGAAGGTAATTGAGAGATCATCACTACAAGAAAATTAGTTATTAGTGATAGCCAATTACCAACGAAAATCGAGTCATTGGAAATTACTGACAAAAAATCATGTTCCGTCGGTACAATTGTCAGGAAAAATTTTGATTTGTGACCGAAAAAGTATCCGTCAGTAAATATAAAGGGAAATTATCCTAGCAAAATTTACGACGGAATATAGTGACTGTAAGAAATGTTCATCGGTAAAGAAAGCAGGAATGCTCAGCGGAGTAAATAATGCTAGAGTTTACCGATATGAAATCCGTCGGTAAGTTTTAGTCGTAATCATCATTGATTGTTTTTGGTTAAGCATTTAAAAAAACAAAAACAATGTCATCATCGTTTTTATTTGACCTAGATCTACCTCTCCCCCCCCCCCAATCCATCGCAGCCCCATTTTTTCTCTCTTTTGATGTCGTTGTCTAACCGCAGCTCTTGTCGTTCCACTTCACGTCATAGTCGTGCCGCTGTGCGTCCCCAGCGTGCCAACGTCCTCATCTCTATCGCAATCGAAGGCCATCACTCGTTGTGCCATCACACCTTGTGACCGCTCGTCGTCATTGCATATGCTTTAAGTATTATATAATCGTCTCTCGTGCACCACACCTTGTCGTCGTTATGGTCCTATAAATGTATAGGTTGATTATGACACCGTTAATTTGGTTCTGTAAATGTGAGGTTGGTTTTGTAAATGTTGATAGTGAAATTGTTAAATTTCTTTGTAAGATACCTTTCAATCGTCATTTCGAATGAAGTCCATTTTTAAATGTGGAGTTGGCTATGTTTTAATTAATGCTAAAATTAAATTATTCACATTTTTCTCTAGAATTTGTTGATCAAGTTAAATTGCATTGTTCGCTATTTTGCTAAATAAACATATGGTTATTTTGATGGGAAAGGAAACATCTTTATTCTGGGGCTAGGAAGAAGTAAATTGTTTTAGCACATCATCTTTGGGTGGTTAAGATTTTCTTTTGGATTAATGTGAAGTACAGTCTTTATTACTATAAGACTGGCCATCAAGACAAAGTAATATAGATTATTACATGAACACAATTAAAACTAGTATCAGATTAGATGGTTTACACCAAGTCCTTTTTCTAGATGAAATAAAAATTTTACGGAAACTATTAGTGTTAAATGTTATGAAGCAATGGCACGTGCTTCCACTCATATCAGAAGATAGGTATTAAAATCTTGATTTGGCTTAGTTGAACATTGTGTTTTAGCCTTCACCTCAAAAATGAAACGGATAAGCATAAGTTAGGAATATTGTAAATTTGAACCACAAAATAAATTAAATTTGGTAAAAGATATGTAATTTGGTTTGGTATTTTATATATATATATATAGTTTTTAAATAAAATAAAAATGTGTTTAAATTTTAATATTAATAACTCAATATTTATACTTTTATTATTTATAACAATTAAATATTAGATATAATTAATTAAAATTTATTATATAATATGTACTAATAAATATTAGAAAATTTAAATTTACTTACTCACAAAACAATTCCTCTGTAATGGTATGCTCTCTGCATTTCTCTATCCGTAATGGTGTTACCTAGAAACCCTACTTTTTGATTCTCTCCTTTCCTATCCTTTTCTTCTGTTCCCTTCTATCATTTTCTTTCTGTCCCCTTTTTATTTTTGTATTGCTGCTGATGCAGATGGAATCTTGTGTATCTGCATCCTTCTCATTTTTCCTGATGTATCAAATGGATCAAAATATGGCCAACTTGACTTTAGAAGATGAGAAGGATGAACCAATACAGTTGGGAGGCGTTGTCCAATCAGTAACCCCTCAATATCAATTCTGCATGGTGGGTATGTTTTTAACGATGAATCTGGTTAATTTTCAGTTGATGCGAAACACGTTAGCAGATGTTTGGCACCCAATAGGGGGAGTCAATATATCAGACTTGGGGGCTAAACGGTACCTATTTCGTTTCTACAATGAAATTGATGTATCTAGGAAGTGGGATGGTGCACCTTAGTTCTTCAATAGGCAGCTGTTAGTATGGAAAAAATTGGATAGAGTAGAAGACCCACTCATAATCCCGCTCCTCTATAGTGATGTTTGGGTGCAGATACACAAGATTCCATCTAGTTTCACTAATGAGACTATGGCAACAGCGTTTGGAAATTTTATTGGTGAGTTTAAAGAGTATGATGTAAAGGTTAGGAGGCAAACATCAGAACCCCATTTTATGAGAATTAAAGTGTCTCTAGACATAAGGAAACCATTGAAAAGAAGAAAAAAGGTGATCGATGATAAGGGTGAAGTGCATGTGGTGGAGTTCAAATATGAAAAACTGTATGTGATTTGTTTTTTGTGCGGTAAACTGGGACATTCTCATAACCTTTGCGAAGTTCGGCTACATAAAAAACCAGATGAGTTAGTCTTTGCATGGGATGATAGTATACGTGCACCACCTCGTCGGAATTTTCAGCCGGTGGGCGCTTGGTTGAGGGAAGGAGATATTGACCAAAGGGAGATTTTTCAGGCGAACTCTAAGGAACCGAGATTTGGGGGATTGCTGAGTTCAAAACTCCTGGAATTTAGGAATTCCTTTTTAGGGAGTATAAGAGACCTAAAAATGAAACTAATATGGAAGGCCATTCATATGGAATGGAGTTGGGACAGAAACAGCCTGGACTCGGACAATGGGCCAACTATGTTAAATGAGAAAGAGCCCATGAAGAAAATTGATGATGGTAAAAAGAGACCTAGAAACCAAAAAATGCAAACTTCTTCTGTTTCTAATCAAATGGATTCAGTTAAAGGAGGTACAATGTGAAAGCGGCTGGTCCTGTAAAGCCATGAAAATTTTATGTTGGAACTGCCGGGAATGGGCAATCCCCACGCAATTAGAGCTCTCAAAGAGCTATCTTTGAGGTATAAGTCATGGTGTGTTTTTTTAATTGAAACTCAAGTTCAAAGTGTTTGAATGGAAGAAGTGAGAATCCAGTTGGGCTATGATAATTTTTTTAATGTTAGCAGTAGTGGGAGGAGTGGGGGTTTGAGTTTGTTATGGAATAATATGGAGTAACTATAGGAGAAAGGCTATAGAAATGAGTTCATTGATACTAATGTGTCTACTTTTGGGTCTTGGAATCGCATTACCTGTTTTTATGGCAATCTGAACAGAAGCAGAAGAGTGGTTTCATGGAACTTGTTGAGAGCATTGGCCAAACAGGATGATAAAGCATGGTTATGTTTAGGAGATTTTAACGAATTACTTTCACAAGAAGAAAAGTGGGGAAATAATGATCACCCAAACTACCTTTTAGATTGTAATTTGGTATAAATTCCTTATACTAGCAGCATCTTTACATGGTATTTAAAAAGGAATAGGCAGATAGTGGCTAAGGAAAGGTTGGATAGGGTTGTGGGCAATGAAAGGTGGTTTGAATATTTTTCTGAAAGCACTATGCAAATGTTGATTGCACCTGTTTCAGATCATGATCCAATCTTTGTGGATACAAGCTCGGATGATGTTCAAAGTAACTCTCACCGGTTTCGGTTTGACAACGCATGGTGTATGGATGAGAGGCTTGAGGACGTTGTGAAGGAAGGTTGGCACATGGAGGGACATTTAGACTTGATGAAAAAGACAAAGAAGTGTATTAATGGGATGGTGCAGTGGGCCCGGACAAGAAATAGAGATAGAAATAAGAAGAAAAGGATGGTTTAAGTGCTTTTGCAAGAAAACAGAGACAATATGGGCAGTGATGAAATTGATAGGTTAAAGCATGAATGGAACGTATTTTTAGAAGAGGAAGAGATAAGATATAGGCAACAAGCTAAAGTATTTTGGGCAAGACATGGGGATAGAAATTCAAGGTTTTTTCAAGCTCACATTAAAGGCAGAAAAAGACAAAACCGTATACAGGGACTTAAAATTAACCAAGGGGAGTGGTGTTATGATACAGGTGGCATGCATAGGTTAGTGTTTGAGTATTTTCAAGAGCTTTTTCAGAGAAATGGGGCTGACCCGAGGAGAGCTTTACAAGTAATTACCGCTAGGGTGTCAAGCTCAGATAATGAAGAACTGTTAAAACCGTTTTCTGAAGAAGAATTTAAAGATGTTGTGTTCCATATGCATAAGGACAAAGCTCCAGGACCGAATGGTTTAAACCTAGGATTTTTTCAACGATTTTGGCATTTCTTAGGTGCTGATGTGGTGGCTGGTTGTACGTCATGGCTTGAAAGAGGTATTTTTCCTGCAGATTTATCTTAAACTCTTATTGCTTTAATACCAAAAGTCAATAATCCGAAGTATGTGAAAGATTTTAGACCTATTGCCCTTTGTAATGTGCTTTATAGAATTATTGCCAAGGTTTTAGCTAATAGGTTAAAGAAAATTTTGCCTCATGTTATTGCCCCTAGCCAGTCTACGTTTGTCCCAGATAGATTAATCACAGATAATATTCTTGTTGCATTTGAGACAATTCATAGCATGAAAAATCTTAACTGGGGGAATGTGGGATCGATGGCGCTAAAAACAGATATTAGCAAGGCCTATGACAAGGTGGAGTGGACCTGTTTAGAACAAATAATGGGGAAACTTGGTTTCCATGAAAAATGGATTTAGTAGATGATGATGTGTGTCTCAGGAGTTAAATATTCAGTTTTAGTTAATGGGGAAGCGGTGGGGCCTATACATCCGTGTAAAGGGCTAAGGTAGGGGGATCCTCTTTCACCGTACTTGTTTATTTTATGTGTGGAAGGGTTATTTGCCATGTTTAAAAATGAGGAGAGACAAGGTTGGATTCACAGGCATAGAGCTGGGGTTAGGTGTCCTAGAATTTCTCATTTATTTTTTGCAGATGATTCCATATTTTTCTTTAAGGCAGCTGAGCAGGAGGCTAGGTCGGTCAAAAACATTATGGTGGAGTATAAGAGAGCTTCAGGGCAATCAGTCAACTTTCAGAAATCTGGTATTTTTTATAGTCCTAATGTTACTTTTGAGGTTAAAAATACCATTGAAAATATCTTAAATGTGAATCTCCCGTTGGGTGGTGGTAAGTAATTGGGCGTTCCGTCTCTTATTGGGAGAAATAAAAAGCAGATTTTCAAATTCCTTAAAGACATATTATGGAGTAAGGTAAATGATTGGAAGAACAAGATGCTTTCTAGAGCAGGAAAAGAGGTGATGTTGAAATTTGTTGCTCAAGCACTACCAGCTTATTGTATGAGTGTATTCCAGGTACCTCTGACAACTTGTGATGAATTTCAAAAAATTATGAATGGTTTTTGGTGGGGAGACTCCTCAAAAGGATCTAGAGGTATCAGATGGTTTGCTTGGGAAAGGATGTGTCAGGCAAAGAGGTATGGAGGTATGGGTTTCCGTGATATGCAATGTTTCAACATTAGCATGCTTGGTAAGCAGGGGTGGAGATTGATCAATAATACCAACACTCTCCTTTTCAAAATTCTTAAAGCCAAATACTTCCTACAAGGGGATTTTTTAGAAGCCGAGATTCGGCATAATCCTAGCTATACGTGGAGAAGTGTGTTGTTTGCCAGGGATGTGTTGAAAAAGGGTGTTAGGTGGAAGGTGGGAGATGGGAAGTCAATTAGAGTAGGTTTGGATCCATAGATTCCTAGAGAGGGGGAGTTTAGGGTAGAAGATGGGGTGAGATTTGTGGGGCATACAATGAGGGTGAGTGATTTGTTTATTGAGGGGCAAAGAGAGTGGAATGTGGGAAAAGTGATGGAGTTATTTAGTGTGAGGGACATCCAGGATATTCTTTATATTCTTGTAGAAATGGAAGGTAGTGAGGATTATAGGCTTTGGCATTTTGACCAAAAAGGGAGATATACAGTTAAGTCTTGCTATTTCTTGGCCTTGAGGGAGTTGGGTAAGGGTGGTGAGAGGAAGGAGGAGGAGTTTTGGTGGAAGATTTGGCAAATTTATGTCCCCCCAAAAATTAAAGACTTCATGTGGAGGGAGCTAAAAGGGGTTCTTCTAACTAAAGTGAAATTAGGGAATAGGGGGGTGCCTGTTAATGAGAGATGTCATTGTGGAGAATTAGAAGATGTGAGTCACAGTCTTGTTACATGTAGAAAAGTGAGAGAGGTATGGGAGCTAGGTGGGTATATGTTTGCTAACCAATCCCCTTCCTTTCAAGATCTCTTTTTGCAGGTTCTTGGCACAAACAGTGGAGACAAAATAGCAAAATTTGCAGTCACATCATGGAAAATATGGATTGCAAGGAACAATTTGTTGTGGCAGAACCAAAAGCAATCAAGTTTGGTAATTTGGCAAAACGCGATGGATTTCTTTCAAGAGTGGAACAAGGCGCAAGATTTAAAAAGCAACGTCATCACAATGAGGACGTTAAAATTCTCCCATTCAGCATCAGGTATCCATGATTTCTGCTGGCTGGAAACGAGACTCAATGAGCAACACAGACAGTTGGTTGGGCTTCGTG
>JAOSBN010000003.1:9916429-9933582 GCA_027563595.1 Erythroxylum suave
CATTTCATTCACCTAAACCATGATTCATGCATATTCAAGTATGGAGAACAACATATCTTAACACCAAACTCAAAATCATAATGTAGAGAGAGAGATGAAACAAATTTTACCTATACTTTCCTTTAGTGATATCTTCAAATCCCTTGAGAATTTCTCAAATCTAACGATAGATTTGTGTTCCTTGACCCCAAATCAGCTTAGAACACTTTATTTTGAGTTGAAGAATCAAAAAGATGGTGGAATTTGGTGATGACCTAATGTTTCCTCTCTCCCTTCTCTCTTCTCCTTTCTTTTCCTTTCTTTTCCTTTAAAACTAAGTGTTTTTAATGTTTAATGGGGGATGCACAACCATAAGGAGGAAAAGAGTCCAGAATTTGACTCTTCTTTGACCAAATATAGTGAATTTATCCTTTTGCCCTTAGCTTATGTGAAATTACCATTATACCCTCCAAACTTTCCTAAATTTGCAGTTAAGCCCAAAATTTGAGAATGACCAAAACTTTTATTTTTAGTTTGGTCCTCGAACTTTTGAAAATGATAATTAAACACCTTAACTTTATAAAATTACATATTGGTCATCCAAGAATTGAAAATTACATTTAAGTCCCTTATATACATCAACTTTTCCAATTAAGCTTTTTAAGTGTCGAATAAGTCTATAAATCACGTCTAATCATATCTAAGGAATTAGAACATATTTAATTTGACCACCATGGTCATATCCATCCAATGGACTCGTTTTTTTCACACTTGAAAGCCTATATGTCGGAAATCTCCAAGATTTTGCATGTCGATGAACTCTAAGTTCATGTAAGGGCATATGACATTTTATATCACTGGCATACGTACCAAAGGATTCAAATACGTCTTTGAACTCATTACAACCATGTATATATTAATGTACAACAATATCTCCAAATATGGCACAATACAAAAAGCTCAGAGAGTTCGGCATTACATGTCACACCCGTGAGAAAACATATAACAATTTAGAGTTATTATATGTCACGATTGTGACATGTTAAGTCACACTCATGAGCCCTTCTTACGAGAGTGATTTAACAATGTAACGGGTGTGACTTTGCCAAATTGTTGTATGTCATGGGTGTGACAAGTTAAATCACACTCGTGAGCCCTTCTCACGAAAGTGATTTAACATGTCATAGGTTTGACTTTGGCATTTCGGCTTTTAATTATTTTTTTTATAATCTCCTTTCTTTTATAACAAGGTTTCATCCTAAACGAATTGTTGTATATACATATATATATCAAGTAACATACATTTTATCATCAACTTTTGTTTGCAAATGTAAATGCCACTATGAAGTTGATTTAATAGACGAAACAGGAACTGTCATAGCTTCTATTTTTGGTGAACTTGGTGAAAAACTCTTGAATTTCAGTGCAATTGAAGCTATGTAATTTTGACCGCCAGGTATTTTTTTCATTTACTGTAAATAGATTTACATTAATAACAAAAATTATTACAAATTTATTATTTGACTAATGATCTACATTTTTGCCTTCTCATAATAAGATTATCGAACTTTCTCTAGAAAAGGTATACACAGAATTGAAAACCAAAACCTTTCTTGTTTATATTAAACCTATCCAAATCTACTCACTGGATGGAAGACAACCCTTCACTATTATCTATTACCGCCAAACTGATGATACTGAATTACAAAAGAGTTTAACTTCAATTCAGAAAGATGATGACATTTCAACAGATGATCAAAATAAGAATGCTGAAATTACACCTACACCTATTTCAGGTTTTTATCATTACTTATTTAATCAATTTTTGCATTTTTATCTTGATCAAACTATTTCTAACTCCTTTTTTAAGGATAAATTATATTATCATCTATTATTTATCTACTCTGTATTTTTATCAAAAAAGGTAATGTTCACTCTTATACTTTGACGCTAATATATTTTCTTTTTTAAAGATATTCTTGTTTCTTCTTCAAAAGTAAGACAATGTCTTCACAAAAGTTTCAGTGACACTGAACCGACACCAGCCTCAAATGTAGACGTTGATGACAGCAACAAAAAACCCAAATTGTCGTAGACTTTTTTTACATTACGTCAAACAATATAAGCATGTAACTTTTGTAACTTTGATGATTTAATTTCCTCTATTCTTCAACTATTTCTACTAGCCTTTCATGTTTTATAACTTTGATGATTTAATTTCCTCTTTTCTTGAACTTTTTCTACTAGCCTTTCATATGTTTGTCACTTGTACTTAGGTTTACTATTCCTTCACATTTTTAGCTCCTAATTTAATAGTCTTGGGAAACTTGTAACAAAATACAGTCATGACTTATATATCACAATTCTCTTTTTTAAACTCATCAACATTTATAAAATAATTATTTTTAAATTCATAAAAATTTCAAAATATCAAAACAACCATTCTGTTAATTTGTTTATTTGCATCCTTTTAACATGCCTTCTTTTCTTTTGCATTTTAATTCCTATCAAATGTTTCTTGAAGACAACAACTTAATAAAAAATTTACCCATACCTTTACAAGGTTAAAATGTTATTGTGATTTGAACAGCTCTGTTGATATCACATTTTACCCATACTTTAGAAGGTGAAAATGTTAGTCTGATTTTAACAATTATGTTGATATTACATAGCATTAAATTATTTCTACACAAATGAAAGCTTGTTAGATATTTTCTTTTACCTTGTTCTCGTGACAATTCGAAATTTCATACAATAAACTCAAATTTTACTTTTTCTGTCTTAAACCTCTATTTTTTTATTCACAACCCTTTTCATTTCATTAAAAAATGTATCTGATATCATATACTAACCTGTCCTTTTTACAATATTATTTTGCAAATATAAAATAAATTACTACCACAATAGAAAAAATCAATATCTATTGTAAATATTTGATGGACGTATTACAATATCATAATTTACAATTTTTTACTGATTCTTTTTTTCTAAATATCTATAACTTAATAATTAAACTTATCTTTAAAAGTTGCCAAACGTAAGAATTATAAAGCAACTATGATCTATCCATTTTCTTTTATTATTCTTCAAATTTATATTATTCTAACCTTAGAATTTTATTCTCCCTCTTCCATGACATCCCAATCTTTATCACCTATTTGCCTACTTATTACTGCGTCAAACTTACAAAGTTTAATAAGATCAAATTAACCATATGGCAAACTATTTTGATTTTATCTTTTCCCAAACCTACACTAAGACTATTAATTAAACATACGCATTATGGTAAACCCTTGTCCACAAAGAGATCAAATACTACATAAACATCAAAATCTACAATGACCCAACAAACTAAAACTATTTAAGAAGCAAAAATTTCCACTGACAAATAAAACATTTCCATATAACAAAAAAAATAAATTTGGAATTGCATATGCATACACATAACACATATATTAATTATCAACACTCTTTCTTCTTCACCAACTCTCTCTGATTTTCTTTTCGTCTTCCTTTCTCTGCATCTCATCTGGTCTGCAAACATGATGAAATGAGTAAAAATTAATGCCCCTTCATCCCTTGTTCACAACATAATATCATTAAGAT
Source organism: Erythroxylum suave (assembly GCA_027563595.1). Classification (NCBI taxonomy): domain Eukaryota; kingdom Viridiplantae; phylum Streptophyta; class Magnoliopsida; order Malpighiales; family Erythroxylaceae; genus Erythroxylum; species Erythroxylum suave. Next base: position 9,920,015 of record JAOSBN010000003.1, read on the forward strand.
TCTTAAAAATTTCAACATATAAAAAGAAACCAAATTAGACAAAATTAATAATAACAATATTTCAATACTAATATTATAATTGTACTCAACCAAAACCAAATGCTCTAAACTTTGAAAACATAAACACAAAAAACAAATTAATAATGACAACAAATTATTTTCTCATTTAATAATTAAAGATGTCAAGGGTCAATTCAATAAACAACGCCTCAGATTTTGAAACTCACAATAATTCGTGAACAAACTATCTTTCGCATGCATAACCATAATTAACAAGTGCATCAACTAAAAGACCATTAATAAGTGTGATAGACACTCACTCTACTTTCCATTCTCTCATGAATTCAAAGGTCATAAATATTGATTCATGATTCATTTCATGTTAAACATCTACCATAAGCTTGCTTACTAATCCAATCTTCACTACTAAATATTGAACATAAACATTAATCTAAAGGTCTTTATTTTGGTTACAATGGGGCCAAGGTAAAGGTAGGAAAAAAGATAAAACCAAGCTTTACACCATAAAAGTAATTGAGCATTTAAAATAATACAAACCAAACATACAATTTTTTTTCAATTACAAAATTAACCCTACCAATCTCCATAACTTTTCTTTTCTCCGCTTTCTTTTTTTTATTTCTCTTCCTTTTGTTTTTTTTCCTTCGCATTTGTCTGGTTCTCTTCCTTTTTTTTTTCTTTTTTCCTTTTTCTCATTTTTTTTACTTGATATATTTTCATTTTTTCCCAATTTACAACAACATATATTCAAAAAGGGAAAAAATGTGGACAACAAATGCATATTATTACAACCCAACCCACCACTAACTTATAACCTAACTATATGCTATACTTCTCCCACAATTATTCCCTACAGTTGATTATACCTTTTAAATGCTCAACTTACTATGGTGGATGTAATAAAAAGAGATAAATAATCAAGTCTAAGACTCATATTTTAGGTTCCAACCAACAAAAGGCTTTTTTTAAGCTCAAGGGTACTCACTAAGGATAATATCATGATGGTTTTTTAAGTTATTAAGATAAATCCTAAATGCCTTCATCCCTTTAATGTTTACATAAGATTATGTGATCTCAACTAGTATCTACAAGCAAGTTCTAGATTTGCTTAACTATTCAAGAATGCTCTCAGTAATTAATGCTTTTAATTGGTGTTTAATGTTTCAAAAAAGCTCAAATTCTTATCAAAGGAAGGTCTTCCTAATCTATCATAAAAAGCTAATATCATTTCAATTGAAATCCAAGTCAATCAGTTTAAGCATGCAAATATATTAGTTCACTCATATTATGCATTTACAATCCTGGTCAAATTCATTTAATAACCATGCATCTCTAACTATTAAACAAGACAACAAACACACAATGTATAATATTAAGAAAACAAAGGATCTAAGATATAAACAACATAAATAAAGACAAACAGTAAAACTAAAAATAATTTAAATGAAAAAAAATAAAAATAATAAAAAGAAAAAGATAGAAATACAATACTAAGACGAAAGCGGACGTTGTCTGGTATTTAAATTCACTAAGAAATTCCTCATCTTCACTATGCTAGCCTCAATCTTGTCCAATCTATCATTCATTCCCCGTTCAAATTCAATTAGTTAATTCAGCAATGATTGATATTCAACACAAGTAGGTACAATGTTCCAACGCCTAGCTTTGGATGGCAAAACATCATCCTCTTGTCTACCTTTAGCCACTATGATGTGACTATGCTTACTACTTGAAGCTTCTATTGTGTCATCATTAACAAGAGCATAGCAATCACTTTGTCGCCTAACAATCTTCATAGACACCAGTGATTGTAAGTTTAAACTATAGTTTCCTGAAACTAACTACATAACTGTTCTCTCAGTTAGTAAACCAAGATGCTCTACAATTTGGGTGACAAATGCTCCAACTACTATTTTGCCAGCCCTAGCTTCAGCCATATCAATTAGATTCATACTTAACCACATACTAGAATTAAAATGATTAGCATGCACCATACACCACAACATAAACAATTTGACTTTAGAGAGTGCACCTTGGCTATCTCCTCTACCAAATAATGTGGAAGTTAAAAACCTATGAACATAGCAAAAGCTAGAGTCCACTAATAGACGATTTAGACCTACTTAGAGAAAAAGCGTTTCTTGAATTAGTAATTTCATTTCAAAAATCTGTATGCCTAAAATCATCATGGTAGCCATATAAATCACTATCCGAAAATCCAAATATACTATTCAGTACATCTAAAGTAATAACACGCGGTATAATTATCAATCTAAATATTATATTATTCACAGCGCCATCATCGTTAAAGATCTATTGTAAAGTACTTAAAAATTCTAGAGTTAATTCAACGTATGAATTTTTTTTAATTCAACAAATTTATCCCACCCTATGTTATGCAACAATTCATTCACTCGGTCTGCTATTCCTAATTCAATAATAGCTTCATGATCGATGAATCGATTTGGAATAATCTAACGATCTTTTAAAGTTGCATACCTTAACTAGCTCTCACGACTGTCAAATAAAAAGCAATGATTACCTAAAATGGGCATATCATTCAGTTGAGAAGATGAAGATGCCAAGAATCTCAGATGAGGCATACTTGATAACGTTACCTAAAACAATAAATCAAATTACAAAAACACAACTACAAATAGCTTGCAAGTCTCTAGTACTTTAAGTATTATGTAATTTTTATTTTTTCTACGATAAATGTATAATAAATTAAAGGAAAGGGTTATACCTGTGTTACGTCTTCATAGATCAACTATAGCTCTGTTTCCGGGATGAATCTGGAGTTTGAAACACTTGGGTACGCTACACACTGCCAATACCATAAACCATAAATGAAGTTGGTGAAATCGTTTCTCTCAAACGATTGACGTTGTTGCATATCTAAAAATGTCCTCTTATGAGTTACGAAGGTCACCTCAATTGCAGGGTCATCGGTTTGCTCCAGCTGCATTTAGCGCGGGTGGGATATTTGGTTATGCGACTGAATTGAAAATGCACACAACCAAACCATTTAGGGATTTACTTTTAATCGCGCCCTGACTCATTAATTTTTTTTACTTTTTACTCATATATTATTATAAATTTATTTATTTAGATTTAATGTGACTTAATAAGTCATACCTATGACTTATTATTTTTTTATTTTTTAACTTATAACTCAAATATTATAATTAATTTATTTATTCTTATCCATTTATAACAAATACATGACACTATACATTTCCATATTTTATTTTATTTTTTTATTCCTAATTTTTACTAACTAATTTTATTAATTCATTTTAAATATTCCATGTCTTAGGTTTTTACTTATTTTCTCCCGAAAATTTTATCCAAATTCACAATTTTTAATTTTTTCCCACAAATTTTAAAAATTTACAATATTTATTTGTACAATTTTAGCCATTCATAAAATAACATTTCCTTTTAAAAAAATTTATCACACCCATAACTCCATAATATTTTTAAATCAGGCCATAACTCCTTATATTCCTATACTTTTTTATTAAATTTTAACTTTATTTGTTAAACTATGTACTAAAATATTATAACACATTTATTTACACCTTTTCCTATAAACTTTTACTAAACTATTTTATCTTTTCTACTATATAAATTTCAAACTATTCACTCAAATATTTCATCTATTTATCTTTTTAATTCATTCATCCATTTATCTTTTTAATTCATTCGTTACCATACATTTCCAAGTTTTTAAAAATTTAACATTTTTTATTTAAACTTACTTATTTTATTAATTCATTCGAAATAATCCAACTATTATATTTTCCCCTTTTCTTTGACAAAATTTTATCCTCAATCACACAATTCTATTTTTTCCCTAAAAAATTTAAATTACACTATATTTATTTATACAATACTCCTTAATTTTAAATTAATTGAGCATTATACTTATTTGAATTATGACTGCCCATGGGCAGGCTGACTGGCCCGTGGTCCACCCTAGGCTCGCCGGGCTGTGGGCTGGGCCGGGCTAACCTTTTGTGAATTTTTTAAATAAAAAAGAAACAAAACGATGTCATTTCTGGAAAAATAAGAGAGCCGGGGGGGGGGGAGCAGACCGAGCTAAAATTGTCATCCCTACTAGTGAGATAAGAATTGCTTATGAACTAAAGTTCTACTCAATTAGATTCATCTATAACTTTATGATAAAACCATTGAATTATGTTCATTTTCTTAATTCCTATGGGTAGGTTAAGAAATATAATCCAATATTTCATCATATTTAATCATACAAATATAACAAAATTCACGTGGATAGATTTTATCATATCACATATGATTAAATACAATTAATTTTTTAATGTGATCTTAAAACTAAATACGTAAACCTAATTAATCAGGGCTACTCCCAATTAATTTAAATCATATAGATCATTCACATTACTTTAAGCTTGAATAAAGCCTAAACATTTGCGTCAAGTAATTAATAATGCAAATAAATTAAATAACAATGCATAAAATTATTTAATCTAATTTTGCGTGTATAATGATCATAAATTTATACACACAATTTTCAATTAATCACATATAATATGTGCAAATAGTTAAACAATTATAACTTGCATATCAATTTTAATTCAAATATTAGACATACAAATTAAAATTATTATTCACAAAATATTAATACCAAAAGTGATTTTTTAATTAAAATCACAACAAAATGGGTTATGTGCGTAATTAACCCAACAATAACTAACATTAACATAATTAATTAATTAATTAAAAAACAGAATCATCGTTTTCAACCTCTAGCCGGGTTGGTGTGAACCGACTCCAACCCAAAGACAACCAACTGCGTAACAGTCACTAAAAAGATGAGGATCGCAGTGATGGAACGACAACGACGAGTCGAGGAGAGTGACATGTTAGAAAAACAAATCATGCGATGTTGCATGGCTGGCAACGTTCGAAGGCTACCATGCATGGTCATCGTCGCCCCTCCTCCCTTCACCATCCTGTCACCGATGGGTGCAACATGGAGTACCAAAACACAATCCTGACGTCCATCATGCACACAGGCGTTGAGTTTTATCAACAACACATACGAAGCTCATACAACAAAAATAAAAATGAGAAATAGAGAATAACGTAGGAGTAATTTCTTAGACAACTGAGATGTAAGGCAGAGGCATGGTGGCTCTAATACCAAATGTAAACTGGAGCATGCATCTAAAAATATAAAATGCATGCTATTCACAATATTCGGCAAGCGGAATCATAACAAAGAAAATACCTCAAGCCATTGCACAGAGGCTCTGTCTAGCAACGTTTTACAACTGAAATGAGAAAATTTTGAATTTTTTAGCCTCTGATCTCCACAACCCAATGATGTCCTGTTATTGTTGCGTGAAGCCGAGGATAGGGATCCAAAAATATATATCTTCATCCCTTTATCAGCTCTGCCCATCACAGAAGATGAAAATGATAATGTCTGGGCATTTGTGTGATTAATGGGTTAAATTATTATATGGACTAGATTCTGAACAATAGAATGTACCAAAATTTCGGGGAAAAATCATACATTTTCCTGATCAGAGCAGGTGAAGATACACCATGCGATAAGCAAATGAGAGGGGACGTGGTACTATGGGAAAATACTGATGATTTGGCTAAACATTGCGGTGAAAGAGGAGATGTAGTTAAGAAAAATAAAAAAGAAAGTGGTGATTGTGAAAGTAGCAAAGGCAGAAGTGATTGGCAATAGAAACTGGAGAGCCCAAGAGTGAGGTTTAAGATTTAGCAATTGGGACATAGAGACATGGGATGGTTGGGCTGGATGTGAGGAATATGTTGTGCACGAGAAAAAGAGGAAGAATTGCTGGAATGAGAATGGTAATCATGTTGGTGAAGAGATGAGTAAGGGTGTGTAATTGACGATTGGTGAATCTCATGTCACATAGGATTCTTGGTGGATTTGCCGACCACAAAACACTCACATCGGAACCGAGCCATGGACTATTGGACTTGCAGTTTACAAGCAAATTTTACTAATCTGAAGATTTTAGAGTTTTCGGGCCTTTGGCTCTATAGTGGCACTGTAGCATCTTTATTAAAATAACTCTTGTAGCCAGTGAAGATGACATAAAAGGCTAGCGAGTTTTATGAAATAATTTAAAATATAGGTATTAAATAATTATAAACTTGAAAGTTATCTTTATGTTCAAATTAGTTTTAAATTAATTATAAATGAAATAAATAAATTATATTAATCATAATATTATTAAATCATTAATATTAAATAATTAAATAATATATTTATAATTGATAAATAAAATTATTTAAATTAAAAAAATAAAAATTTTCATAAATTATAAAATTTGGAAGACCAAAAATAAAATTAAAACTTCGTTAAAGTTATATTAAAATTAAAAGCTAAAAGTTACAGTAAATTCAAATAAACCCTTAATTTAATAAGCGAAGTAAACTTGATGTATTCGGAAGCCCATGATTATGGTGAAATAAATTAAAATTTTTGTTTAATTTTAATTTGTTAGTTTATTAAATAATTTGTTTAAAAATATAAAAATCGTCTAATGCATACTTAAAATTAACAAAACCAGGTTCTCCGTTAAATAATTATTTAAAATTAAAAATCATAAAAAATTAAAAGAGAACCGATCTCTCTATAATCCACCTAAGAAGTCCTATGGACTTTCTCAGTACGAAATTACTAATTATTATTCAGTGGATTCATTCCAATTAGTCCAATCAATATAGGCAGAATGTTTTTTTTTAATTGTTATTTTGTGAGAAAAAGATAAATTCCTTAAAGGGAGGACACGACAGAGGATTGTTTTAAACTTAAACAGCTCCCAGTATCAAATCATGCATCTCTACTTTTTTTACTCCTCAAATTTCTGTTAGAAACATGAATTGCGTTTTACGTCGCATCAGATTCTATCAATAATTTTTTTTACCGTTTAGTTCATTTCAAGCAAATAAAAAACGGCTAAATTGACACCGACATCAGCTCTGGAGTAGAATACTTGAAATGGTTCCTCTCACTCAGCACAGACAAAAGCATACTGCTAGACCATGCTTCCATTAAAATAAGGCAAGTTGATGTAATCATATACTTGGTACGGCAAAAACACAAAATATGAAGGCTGCGTTAGGGTGGGGTTAAAGACATGGCGACAAGAGAAGAAATCATTATATTAATAAGGCATGACTTGACTTGCTTAGTTGTAGTAGGTTTTCAAGAGTGTTAAGATTAATCTAACTTAACACTCTTGAAAACCAATTGGATTGGATTTACGCTGTTGGCGCTGACAGGGATTTGTGGTGCGGTCCAGCTCTACGGGCTGGCGCTGACAAGGACTTCGCTTATTATTATTATCGCAAGAGTCGTGAGGCTCGGCTCTGAAGATATTAATTTATATAAACCAATCATCAAATTTTACTCCCAAAACTAATACGGCTTCATAAACAGTATATTTATTTAATTTTTATCACTTGATAGTCATTAGTCAATTGTATAGGTATATAAGAAGATCGAAACTACTGACATAAAAAATATGTGATAAGTAGCGATCCTAGCCAGACTAGGTGACACCTAAGTCCTCGTATGTCAAAAATACGGAAAACTGTCGGAAGAATCTCTTGAACAGAAGTCAGGTCCTGGAGGCGAGATCACTAGTCTGACGTTTTGGACAAGTGGACGCTCCTATCACCTCCTCTTTTATTTGACTTTCACACCTTGTATCAACCTTCCCGATAAGCTCTCACGCTTCACACGAAAACTATTGTAGTAGGAGACAGCACATAACGACAAGAACACAAAGCTCCAACCAAACCCCACGTTCTCTGCATTTTCTTCGAGTTTAACAGCACTACACCCTCTCTCTGTCTTTGTCTCTCTATATAGCCGCCTCTATTGCGACCGGATCCAGCTTCACATTCCTCCTGTGGAAGTGAGTGATAAAGGGTTGGTGGCAGATTTTGGTGTGCAAGTGGAGAAAAGGTTTACAGTGACATTTGAGTCTCTGCTGTATGTCAGTGAAATTCTGCAGTAATAATTACTACGGTGGATACAGCGAGCTTGCTAACCCTTTGCAATGGCCACAGCTCAGGAAAAGACGACGTTATCTTGTTGCTTCAATACCACCACCACCACCACCAAAACAAGCACTTCTGATGCTGCCAAGAACAGGGCTGTTCAGAATTGGAGTGTTGGTGTTGGGCCTGATCAGTCTGGTGATGATCCGATCACTAAGACTGCGACCGTGGCGACCCTGATCCGTCCTGTTGAGTCTCTTCCTGAATCTCCTCCTACCAAAACTACTTCTAGTAAAGGTGATTAGAACTTTGGTTTATAACTTGCAAGATCTAACGGCAGTTTGGGTGATCCTAGTTTGATGATGTTATTTCTTAGTTGAAATTGCTTATAAAGTTTCTTCTTTGGCCAATATAGGAATCCAAGTCATGGCTAGGCCTCAAACCCGCCACCCTTTGGACCCGTTAACCGCTGCCGAAATTTCTGTTGCAGTGGCAACTGTGAGGGCAGCTGGAGCAACCCCTGAGGTTATTTGATACGTTCGGAATTTGAGCTTGAATTAGGATATGCATAAATTGAGGTTTTCATGTCAAGAAATTATTGGTGAAGAAATGAATTGGTGTTCACTTCATTTTTCAGGTTAGAGATAGTATGCGTTTTATTGAAGTTGCTTTGGTGGAACCAGACAAGCATATTGTTGCATTGGCAGATGCATATTTCTTCCCTCCTTTCCAGCCTTCATTGCTTCCCAGAACAAAAGGTGGGCCTGTAATTCCCTCAAAACTTCCTCCTAGACAAGCTAGGCTTGTCGTTTACAACAAAAGATCAAACGAGACAAGCATTTGGATTGTAGAGCTATCAGAAGTTCATGCTGCAACTCGAGGCGGCCACCACAGAGGGAAAGTGAAATCATCCAAAATTGTTTCTAATGTTCAACCTTCCTTGGTATTCAAAACCCACTTTTGAATGCTTTGCTTTATAAATACCTGCATATGTTGTATCAAATTTAATTATTTGAGTTGTTTGTTCTACGACCTAACATTGGGGCACACTTTCTTAAATTGATCAACCAAAAATCGAATACATTATCCAAAGCAGGTAGCAGTACCTTTCTTCAAATTATGACGAAGATCCATGCCTCATCTTGGAATTCTTTCAGAGTTACACGAGACAATATAAAGTCTCTTTTTATATGAATTGAATGCAATTCTATGCATGTTTATGATACCCAACACGAATTCTAATTTTTCATTGGCTTGACAAGTTCAGGATGCTGAGGAATATGCTGAATGTGAAGCTGTTGTGAAAGGCTTCCCTCCTTTTAGAGACGCAATGAAAAAGAGGGGTATTGATGATATGGATCTTGTAATGGTAGACGCTTGGTAATCTACGTACACAACTCCCTTTGATAAGTGTTTCTTACTATTTGCCTTGCACTTCACATAACATTATCATTTTCTGCAGGTGTGTTGGATATTACAGTGAGGCTGATGCACCTAGCCGCAGATTGGCTAAACCGCTAATTTTCTGCAGAACTGAGAGTGACTGCCCAATGGAAAATGGTTATGCTCGTCCAGTTGATGGAATCTATGTTCTTGTTGACATCCAAAACATGATTATCATTGAGTTTGAAGACCGTAAACTTGTTCCTCTGCCTCCAGCTGATCCCTTGAGGAATTACACTGCTGGTGAAAGTCGAGGAGGTGTTGATAGAAGTGATGTGAAACCTCTACAGATCATTCAGCCTGAAGGTCCCAGCTTTCGAGTAAATGGTTATTTTGTTCAATGGCAGAAGGTGGGTGCTATTTTGCTGTGCTCATCACCGAAGCATCTAATGTCAGGATACAATGCTATTTAATGATTTACTTTTTGCTTGGCAGTGGAATTTTCGTATTGGTTTCACGCCTAGGGAGGGTCTAGTTATCTATTCAGTTGCTTATGTGGATGGTAGCCGTGGTCGGAGACCTGTGGCTCACAGGTTAAGTTTTGTTGAAATGGTAGTCCCTTATGGAGACCCGAATGAACCACATTATTGGAAGAATGCATTTGACGCTGGGGAAGATGGGTTGGGAAAAAATGCCCATTCTCTTAAAAAGGCAAGTGCTTTCTTCCCATCTCTATTAAGGCAAGGCTTCTGTTCCAGTGCCAGAGAATCAGGATAATAAGGTAAACCGAAAATATTGACACAATTCTTTTGCTGCAGGGTTGTGATTGTTTGGGCTATATCAAATATTTTGATGCACACTTTACAAATTTCACCGGAGGCGTTGAAACAATTGAAAACTGTGTCTGTCTACATGAAGAGGATCATGGGATCCTGTGGAAGCATCAGGATTGGAGAACAGGATTGGCAGAAGTCAGGCGATCTAGAAGGCTGTCAGTGTCTTTCATATGCACTGTGGCTAATTATGAGTATGGATTTTTTTGGCATTTTTATCAGGCAAGTCGGTGTCTGACTCTAGGACTTTCATCCTCATTGGTTTTACCAATCTATGTTTCCTAATTAACCTCTTTTAAATTGAGGTTGTTCTAAGTGTGAAGCGTATTTCTGTGCCTTCAATTGTGAGCCTCTTTATATCATTCCATATCCTCTTTTTTTGTGCGAACATGTCGATAAATTAATTTCCATGAACCATAAGGAAGCTTGATTAGTTTTCTGTTTTTTAGGATGGGAAAATTGAAGCGGAGGTCAAACTCACTGGAATTCTTAGCTTAGGAGCATTGCAACCTGGTGAAGCACGAAAATTTGGTACAACAATTGCGCCTGGATTGTATGCACCTGTGCATCAGCACTTTTTCGTTGCCCGTATGGATATGGCGGTAGATTGCAAGCCTGGAGAAACATTCAATCAGGTACGATCACATTTATACACGTACACATTTCATGAGTTGGAAAGTTCCTTTTCTGTTCCTTCTTAAGATGTTTTCGTGACTATTAAGATCCTATTTTTGTTTAATCATTATTAATAGAGATTACATCTTCATAATTGTTGAAGTACTTGGATAAAGTGATCTCTTTAAGCTAGTTTGTTGTTTCAGTTTCTGTTGTTCTTTCTTAATTGCTCTCATACACAAAGCCATGTTGAGTGAGTATTTGTAGTTCTAACTCATCTCCAACTTTTTCTCAATCTAGGTTGTTGAGGTGAATGTTAAAGTTGAAGAACCTGGAAATGACAATGTTCACAACAATGCATTCTTTGCTGAAGAAGAACTACTCAGAGCTGAACAGCTAGCAATGCGTGATTGCAATCCCTTGACTGCTCGCCATTGGATTGTAAGCATCTTCGTCCTGTAGGACATAAAACTTTTAGTTGAACTCTCTGGTTTTTGCCTTGTCAATTATGGTCTTCTAGTTTTGCACGTCTTCAATGTTTGTGATGTCAGTTTGCCGAAGACTCTGCAGTAATAGGTTTAACCTAAATTTTTGTAGCATCGTATTCATGATGGCTTGTCCGAAAATGTCGAAAGAATTGGTTGAACTCATTCCATTGCTTGTTGTATGATCATATCAAAATTCAGGTCAGAAACACAAGGACTGTCAACAGGACTGGGCAGCTTACAGGTTACAAGCTAGTACCTGGCTCTAATTGTCTACCTTTAGCTGGTTCTGAAGCAAAATTCTTGAGAAGAGCTGCTTTTTTGAAACATAATCTTTGGGTTACTCCCTATGCTCGCGATGAAATGTATCCTGGAGGAGAGTTTCCTAATCAAAATCCACGGGTTGGAGAAGGCCTGGCTACTTGGGTTAAACAAAATCGACCCCTTGAGGAAACTGATATAGTACTTTGGTAGGTTTCTTTCTTCTCATCTTTTTCCATCATATGGATAGTACTTTATTTTAACAAACGATTCTCGTTACTTTGGAGGTAACAGGGCATTGCCAATAGACAATACGCATTTGTGGTGTGATGTGATCCACATTTGCATTAGAACCAAATATGACAATGTCATGAACGTATATGATAGCATAGAATGTTGGATAAGTTTCGAGTAGTCGTGTGGTGTGCTCGTAGGCTCAAATTGATTAAACCGCTGTTGTTAAATTGCCTATTTCAGGTACGTATTTGGAGTGACACACATTCCTCGACTTGAGGACTGGCCTGTCATGCCGGTAGAGCGCATTGGTTTTATGCTTATGGTAAGGAAATACAAGAAGAATGATAATTAAATGTGATTTCCTAGTCTCAGATGCTAGCTGATTTTACCTGCATATTGAGTACCTTTTCGGGGTTTTGTATTACACTGCAGCCACACGGGTTTTTCAATTGCTCACCGGCTGTTGATGTTCCTCCAAGTACAAGCGATTTGGACCTCAAGGACAATGGTGTTACAGCCAAACCTGTTCAGAATGGCCTTCTTTCGAAGCTCTGAATCTGAGCCTAAAATTCTGCAACTTGCTGTTTGTTAAATGGTGTCGGACTGGTGTTACATATTTATGAACTATTGTGTCTTTATATCGCATGGGAATGGCATTGGTTGGACTTCTGTTGATTAATAAATGAAGAGGTTGTTTGTTTCCCTTTATTTTCTATGATTCTTGTTTTGGTTTATATATAAATGTAATATTAATTGATAAATTTTAATAATTGATGTCTCATGTTCTTAAATAATTGATTTCAAATTATCTATTTATTTTTTAATTTTGCAATAATTTTACTTTCAAGTATTTTAACATTTTCTATGGATAATATTAATGTTTCTCTATGGTTTATCAACAATTAGGAATCATAATACTTATTAATTTATTTTGTTAATTCTTAATATAAGAATAATCTGATTAAGATAATTTCTTTATCATATTAAAGCACAGCTAAAACCGAAATTCATAAACATTAAATCACTTTTATAATTTTAGAAGTTTTGAATATTAGAGTTCATTAAAAAAACCAATAGGGCCAAAGATGAAAAGCTTTCTATATAATTAAAAACGTAAAAGGACTTTTTATTAAATTTATGCTAATTATTTTAATATATTTATTAATAAAGTTAAGTAAAAAATAATTGTGTATTAAAATAATTTGACAAATATAAGAAGAACCGACATGGCATTCACATTACCCAAATATCAAAAGCGATGTCAAGTAGTTGCAGAGACTTCGCTGGTACGAAACAGAAAGATGTTGACTTGAAATTGACTTCAAGTGATAGGAGCTTTTAATAAAAAGCATTTATTAAATGATGATTTTTAATATTATTAAATAAAAAATAATAGAAGAATATCTAAGCAAGTGGCAGAGAGACTTTCAGTCTACATGGCACGTCAAGAGTCGTTCCACCAACATAAAACAAAACGACATCTTTCTTAGATGTGCAAACTCACGCGCTTCCTTGGCGACTGGGGAGCCAAGCCCATAGACAATCTTCCGCTTCAGACGAAAGCCATACTTGGCTTTGAACATCTTCAGGCAAATACACAAAAGGTTTTAGAAATGCAAGGGTATCCTATACGCCTTAACAGAGGAAAAGGGTGGTCGTTTATGAATGATTAACATCACCTATACATTCAACC
>JAOSBN010000003.1:9942672-9962569 GCA_027563595.1 Erythroxylum suave
TTAAAAAGAATAGAGCTTTGAACTAGGTCACGATTTTTCTTAGTCTTAAAGAGAGAATTTGAGGTTACTCAAGAAGGAGAAATGAAAGAGGAAGGGAAGAGCTTTCTTTAGAGCCAAGAATCTCACTAGTTGGTGAAGATTTAAGGTAAGTCGATTTTTAATCTCTTGGAGTTTTGAATGGGTTTTTGGTTCAAAGAGCCTGGGAAATGTATGGGTTTAATTATTCTAGGGTCAATTTCATGCTTTTGTTTCTATGGGTTCTCAAATTTGAATTCCTATTGAATGAGAACTTTGTTTGTTATAGGAAATCAAGCAAGCCCGATCCAAGGCGAAGAGGAAAGACAACACTGAATTTGGATTGTCAAGAGTTATTAGGTGGGTAAAATATTTATGGTAATTGTGTAATTAGGCAAATTCTTGCCTATGTGTGTGTCTGTGGTGTTGATTGAAATTGTTATGATTGAAATTGAAATAATTGTGCATATTTGAAATTACATGATCCATTGTGATTATGTTATACCTTGAAAAAGGTTATAACATTTGGAATTGAATGAGAAGAAGAAAAAACATGAAATATAAGAAAAATGATAAAATGAAAGAAGCACGAGTGCAAATTGTGATTGAGTAAATTGAGCATAAATTTGATTGTGATTGGGCGAGAGAGGAACCGTTTTGTAGTCATGTGCACATCGACGTAAAGCCTTCTCTCGGATGCCTGCTTATGGCCCAAGAGATCCGAAAAATGGATTCTTTTTGTTCATGAAGTAAACTTTGGTTTCTCTGTTTTGTTCAAGGAACCCTCGAGCCAATTGTTTATGCATTTGCATTTTAACATTATAAGTTTTGATGAAGTTGAGTATTGTGCTTTGTTGTTAAATTACATTCAATATGATTTATGTGATGATTTATTGAGATTTGAATTATGAATGTATATACATATATATGTTTGATTGTGTGGCTCATTGCCAATGGCTATAAGTATTTTAGCCACTAAGTTGTGAAGCTCAACCCCCAATTTTCCACTCCTCAGGTGCAAATCGAGAAGATCAGTGATCCTTGCAAAGCATTTAGAACTCCAAGATAGAAATAAGTCTTTTGTACTAAGTTAGTGAACATTTTTGGTTAGCTTTATAGGCATATCAACATTGAGCATCCTTATGTATTTTATTTTAAGTTTTGATGTGTATGTCGATATGTAACAAACTCTCACTTTGTTCAGAAATGAGAATGGGAAATTGAGTTCCATCCTATGCATGATTATGTTATTTTAAAGATTGGGATAATGAAATGTATATGTGCCTTTTCCTTTATTGAGATTGCCCATTTGTTATTAGTATTAGAATAACACGTTAGAATTTGAAAGATGGTATGTGATAAATCATTGGGGCGAGATTCAAAAGTACTTAGTGGTTAGATTGATATAAGGAGATAATTCTTTTTGCAAGCTTCCATAGGTGGAGAGATTTTGTTCTGAATTCAAAGGAAAATACAGACGAAGAGTATCATTTGTGATGACGTCACACACAAACGCAAAGGAAAATACAGACGAAGAGTATCATCTGTGATGACGTCACACACAGACGCAAAGGAAAATATATACAAAGAGTATCGTTTGTAATGACATCACATATAGACGTAAAGAAAGACAGACATAAGGAACCGTTTGTGATGATGTTAGAAACAGTTGCAAGGAAACATAGATGCAAAGGAGAACACAGATGTAAGGAATAGTCTGTGATGACGTTAGAATACAGACGTAAGGAAACATAAAGGTAAAGGAAAACACAGACAAAAGGAATCGTCTGTAATGACGTTAGAAGACAGATGCAAGGAAAGACAGACGCAAAGAAAGACAAAGGCAAGGAAAGATAGACGCAAGGCAAGGTAGACGCAAGACAAAAGACAGACGATAAACGAAAGACAGATGATAGATGAAAAACAGATGATAAACCAAAGACAGGCGATAAGAAGTCAAACACAGATGATAGGAAATTAAACACAGACGAAACAAAACATAGACGATAGCAAGTCAAACACAGACGAAGCAAAACACAGACGATAGGAGGTCAAACACAGACTATAAGAAGTCAAACACAGAAGATAGGAGGTCAAACACAGACGAAGCGAAACACAGACAATAGGAGGTCAAACACAGACGATAGGCCAAACACAGAAGAAGAAGTTAAGAAGTTATGCTAATTGTCCCGAAGCATGTACATATGCAAATTGTGGACTCACCAATGCTATTCTTTGACATATTTAGGCTTGAATGGAGATGAGCCAAAAAGGGGGTTAGTTTTGAAAATGCAAGTGTTTGTATAAAATGTTTGGTATCCGAATGCGATAGTCGGGCTCCAGAAATGGGGTCCGACAGTTTACGTAAAACACTCTAATTAAAATAAGGGAACTATTGATAGGGTCTAATTTGCACACTTACAAGAGTCAACAGCTAATTACATTATGGGACGAGTCTCAATCAATGAACTAATGTAATTAAGAGATATAATTGGGTTCTTTGTTAGGCCCCGTTTCTAGAGTCTAACTTCAGAGTCACACATGAGCTCATTACCTTGTAGGGTCCTTTTTTATGGAATCTCATTAGCCAAATTAGGCTCATCTTAATTCTCATAACATCCCAAAATTTTCATAATTGAACACTCAATATACTACAATACATTCTTGTGTTTGTATCCCCAATCATCACTGTAACATATCACTCATTTTAATCCCTTATTTTCATATCAAACTAAGTACATTTCAATCTCCAGTCAAGCCTAAATGTATAAGAGAAAAGCATTGATAAGTCCACAATTTATATATGTACATGATTTGGGACAATTGCATAACTTTCACTATGGATGTTGGATTATGGTCATTCAAGCACGGTTTTGAAGAGTTCTTCGAGTTCTACAACTTCTGTGAAGACCCTGAAGAGATATTTTTTCTATCTAGAGGGTACTCCCACAAGTTACCTATGACCCATCTTATACATATCTATCATTCCTAACTCATTTTCCTCATCATTTTCACTTTCATTTCAACTCAATATCATTTACAATCAATTCATAATCTATATTTGGTCATCATCCCAAAAACACAATCATTCAACTTATACAAATTCATCATAAATTTCGGCACATGTTCAACCCCATTTATCATCTTCATTTCATCCCTACTTATCACACT
The DNA here is from genome assembly GCA_027563595.1 of Erythroxylum suave. Lineage (NCBI taxonomy): Eukaryota > Viridiplantae > Streptophyta > Magnoliopsida > Malpighiales > Erythroxylaceae > Erythroxylum > Erythroxylum suave. The sequence continues at coordinate 9,945,859 of JAOSBN010000003.1, forward strand.
ACATCTTCCCATTTCAAGACACCATAGTACTTATGACACTACTTCTTCCCATTTCAAGACAACATATTACTCTTATTCTATTAGAACAAGTTAGAAAAGGCTATAAAGTGTCATGTATGTATGCTGTGCAGCATCACTATTTGTAACAATCATATCTTTCAAATTGGATCACCAAAATTTACAAACTTTATATCAATGGAAAGCTAAAAGAATAAACTACAACTTCCAAACAGACAGCCTTATCCAAAAGAGCCTAGATTAATACAATTTTTCTCCTGAAGTGAGAACACAACTTTTTACCCCTATGAATGCTTGAAAATGCAATGCAGAAGCTTGGAAAATCATAAGCAAAACACAAACATATTTCAATAACATCAAAAGTAAAGAGTTTCACAAAGCTTTAATGGGCATTTCAACACACAAATACATCACTGATCTCATAATCCAAAAATACAAAAATACTCATGTAAGTGATACTTGAAATGTGACTAAAGCCTTGAGTTTTCATAAACTAACTTAAATACAAAAATTATGCAATCTTGGAGTGATGCCTTAACACTCTCTTACTCGATCTCTTGCTCGTCACCTGGAGATGGGGATAAAGGTGGGGGATGGGTGAGCTAAAAATCTTGTGAGTAACAAGTTTATAGCATAGAAACAAGCAAAACCATTGAAAATATTCATTGCTATAGTAAAATGCTTTGCAACCATAAATCATGTATTTCCCAAATTGTTAAACTTGTCAAACACATCATAAACAACATAAGACATGTATTTCTCAAATTCTTAAACTTGTCAACAAATTCATTCACAACATAAGACATGTATTTATCAAACATGTCAAAAAATCATAAACAACTTAAGCACTTATAATGGTTTAGGTAGTTCATAAGTAGAATGGACCCCTTTGGGTAGTCCACAAACATGAGGGAGTTCTTACGAATCTCTAGTAATAACATAATGAACCATCACAAGTCCACACAATGGTTTTACTTAGTCCATAAACATGAGGGAGTCCATGATGGAGCTCCATGCCACTAGCGGGCATGTGGGAGAAACCTTTAACATAGTCAATGTGCACCTGACATATATAATGGACTAGACCAAACCCACATAACATGTATTTCATAACTTGTAAACTTGTTGCCCAAAATGACACTTTTTTCGAAAAGTGATTTCATAAATATATTATTAATTTTTTCAAAAAATTAATTTTGAGATTCTTTTCATAAATCATCCACACAATATTCACATACCAAACACATAACACTTTCTCAAAGCATTCAAAGAGCAATAAATGCACATTTATAATACAATTGAAAAACATTTACTTTCTTCATTTGCAAGAAACATTAATGGCTTATTATTAAATTATAAAAATGTAACCTCCTGAATTTCTTGCTTAAAAATGCCCCTCCTCTTGCTCCTCCTGCCTTACTTGATTTCCTTCAACATTGGCAAAATTCCAATTTAATAGGAATCTAAATTGAGAACCCAACAAGCATATTCACTAAAATTGATTCTAGAATACTTAAACCCATACATTTCGTAAGCTTCATGAACCGAAACCTTTCCAAAAATCCAAAAGATTACAAATATCTTCACTAAACAAAGAGAAGTTTGGCTCACATCGAAGCTCTTCTCTTCCTCTTTCTTTTTCTCTTCTTGAACACCCTTAAAATCACTCTTAAAAGCTAAGAAAAAATGAAACCCTAACCTTTCTTCATCCTTTTTCTCTCTAATGGCCAAAACCCTCACTTCTCTCTCTTTTTTTCATATTTTTCACTCCTTCTTTCCTTCATTCACGTTTCTAGTCTTCTAACTTACAAGACCACATTTTCCTCTTCCCATTTTACCCTTAATGAGTGCTAAAAGTCTACTTTACCCTTCCTTTAATGCTTCTTGTTTTCTAAACTTAAGTGACATGCCAAAAATGCCCTCAATTCATTCTTAATGCATTAATTTCACTAACTAGTGAAATAAAATTCTATTAACATTTAAATAAATAATTAAACTCCAATAATAATTTTATCATGACCTTATAATTTATTCTAAGGTAAAAATCAAATTCCATGCTTATTCCATAAAATATCATGCTTAATTCAACGAAAAAATTCGGGGGCCAACATTTCTCCCCCTCTTAAAAGAATTTCGTCCTCGAAATTCTTTCCTGAGTCATTGAAGAGGTGTGGATACTTCTCCTTCATGGCCTCCAAGGGCTCCCACGTGGCCTCTTCCTTTGAATGGTGTTTCCATAGGACTTTAACTAGTTGAACTGTTTTGTTCCTGAGAACCTTTACTTTAGTGTCCAAAATCTCCACTAGAGTCTCCCCGTAGGTCAGATCATCTCTCAACTGAACCTCAGTGATCTGAATGATGTGAGAGGGATCTGATCCATACCTCCTTAACATGGAAACATGGAAGACATCAAGTATCAGGGACAATTTTGGTGGTAGTGCCAATCTATAGGCTAGTGGTCCAATCCTCTCAACAATCTCATAAGGACCAATGTACCTTGGGCTCAATTTGCCCTTCTTGCCAAACCTCATGACTCCTTTCCAAGTATATGTCTTAAGAAAGACTTTCTCACCAACTTCATACTCCATTTCCTTTCGGTGTGCATCAGTATAGCTCTTCATTTTATCTTGAGTTGCTTTGAGCCTTTGCTTAATTAGATTGACCTTGTCAACAGTCATTTGGAGTAATTTTGGTCCAATTAATTTCCTTTCTCCTTCTTCATCCTAGCATATAGGAGTTCTAATCTTCTTCCATATAGTGCTTCATAAGGAGCCATCTGAATGCTCGAATGGTACGAATTATTGTAAGCAAATTCGACCAATGGCAAGTACTCATCCCAAGCACCTTTAAAATCCATCACACATGCCCTAAACATTCCCTTAAAAGTTCGAATGGTCCTCTCAAATTGACCATTTGTTTGGGGATGGAAAGTAGTGCTAAAATTTAACTTGGTCCTCAAAGATTCTTGCATGCTTTCCCAAAATCTTGAAGTAAATCAGGGATCTCTATTAGAAACTATGGAATCTAGAATCCCATGTAATCTCACTATCTCATCAATGTACGTCTTTGCTAACACATGGAGAGAATCAATCTATTTAATTGCTAGAAAATGGGTTGAATTTGTCAAATGGTCTAGAATAACCCATATGGCATCATGCTTCCTAGTAGTGTTAGGCAAACCAATCAGAAAATCCATGGTTATCCATTGCCACTTCCACTCGGGAATGGAAAATGGCCTTAACTTGCCTGAAGGTGCTTGGTATTTAACCTTAACTTGCTGACACACTAAACACTGGCTTGCATATTCTGCTACATCCTTCTTTATACCTTTCCACCATAAATGCTCTTTTAAATCTCTGTACATCCTGGTACTACCTGGGTGGATAGCATAAGGCGCATTGTGTGCCTTGCCTAGTATCTCATCTTTTACCTCCTTGACATTTGGAATACAAAGTTTATTGCCTACAACCATAAGTCCATCATCCCTCACTTCCACTTCAGATTGCTTGCCATTTTTAATTTCTTCTTGGAGCTTGTTTAAATCTGCATCTTGTTCTTACAACACCTTAACTTTCTCTCTAAGTATCAGTCTCACTCTGAAATTATCAATAATGCAATCAGGTTCCTCCTGTTTCAAGCTTATTCTGAGCTTAGCCATCTCTGTTGGGCCCCAAATTTTTTTATTTTAGTAAACATGATTTGAATAAAATTTGTGGTATTGTCAGATAAATCATTTTAATTGGAGTTAGTTATTATGTCAAGTTTAGGAGGAACTAATCCATGGATTAAGGGAATTAAAGTGTTGAAGTTGTAAGATGCATAAAGGTATTTTTGGAAGATGACTTAAGGTTAGAAGCACTAAGGCATTAAAGGAAGGATAAGGTAGACTTTTCTCACCCATTAAGGGTAGAATGGGAAGAGGAAAAGATTGTCATGTAAATAAGAAGGCTAAAAACGTGAATGAGGAAAGAAGGTGTAAAAATCAAAAAGTAAAGGAGAGAGAAAGAAGAAGAGGGGTTCGGTGGAGTTAAAACGAGGGAGCTTTAAACTAGGTCACAAATTTTCTTAGTCTTAAAGAGAGAATTTGAGGTTACTCAAGAAGGGAAAAAGAAAGAGGAAAGGAAGAGCTTTCTTTAGAGCCAAGAATCTCACTAGTCGGTGAAGATTCAAGGTAAGTCGATTTCTAATTTCTTAGAGTTTTGAGGGTTTTTAGTTCAAAGCACTTGGGAAATATATGGGTTTAAGTATCTTAGAGTCAAATTCATGCTTTTGGTTCTATGGGTTCTCAAATTGAATTTTCTATTGAATGAGAACTTGGTTTGTTATAGGCAAACAAGCAGGCTCAATCCAAGGAGAAGAGGAAAGACAACATTGAATTTGGATTGTCAAGCATCTTAGGTGGGTAAAATATTTATGGTTGTTGTGTAATTAGGCAATTCCTTGCCTATGTGTGTGTATGTGTTTTGCATGAATTTGTTATGTTTGAAATTGCAATAATTGTGCATATTTGAAATTGCATGATGCATTATGATTATGTTATACCTTGAAAAAGGTTATGACATTTGGAATTTAAGGAAAAGAAGAAAAAGCATGATGTATAAGAAAAATGATAAAAATGAAAGAAGCATGAAAGTGCAAATTGTGATTGATTAAATTGAGCATAAATTGATTGTGCTTGGGTGAGAGTGGAACCGTTTCGTTAGTCACATGCACGTTGACGTAAAGCCTTCTCCCAGCTTCCCGCTTGTGGCCCACGAGATCCAAAAATGGACTCGTTTTGTTCACAGAGTAAACTTCAGTTTCTCTGTTTCGTTTCACGAAACCTTCGAGCCAATTGTCTGTACATTTTCATTTGACATGTTAAATGGTGCTTTGTTGTGAAATTACATTCAAAATGATCTATGTGATGATGTACTGAGATTGAATTATGAATGCATATACATATCTATGTTTGATTGTGTGGCTCATTGCCAATGGATATAAATATTTAGCCACTGAGTTGTGTAAGTCAACCCTCAAATTTTCTCTCCTCAGGTGCAATTCGAGAAGATCAGTGATCCTTGCAAGACATTCGGAACTCCAAGATAGCTAGAAATATTTTATACTAAGTTAATGATTTTGGATAGCTTTATAAGCATGTCAAACATGAGCTTCTTTTGTATTTTGTTTTAAGTTAACATGTATATTGGCATGTAACAAACTCTCATTGTGTTAAAAATGGGATAGTGAAATTGAATTCCTTTCTATGTATGATTTTGTTGTTAGTTTAAAGATTTTGGAAAATGAATTGTATATGTGCATAATCTTATTTATGGAATTGCCAAAGGTTGTTAGTCACGAAGTAGCATGGTAGAATTGGAGAGATTGTGCTCTGAACGCAAAGGAAAACTCAGACGAAAGGATTCGTCTGTGATGATGTCACACACAGACACAAAGGAAGGACACAGACAAAAGGAATCGTTTGTGATTACGTCACACACAGACGCAAAGGAAAAACATAGATGAAGTGTATCGTCTGTGCTGACGTTAGAACACAGATGATAGGAAGTAAAACACAAACGACACGTCAGAACACAGACATAAGAAAGATAGACACAAGGAATCGTCTGTGTTATGCGCAAGGAAAGACAAACAATAAAAAGACAGACGATAAGGGGTTAAACCTAGACGATAAAAATCAATCCCCAGATGATAGACGAAAGATAGACAATTGATGAAAGATAGACGATAGACGAAAGACAAATGATAGAAAGTCAAGCACAAACGATAAGCCGGACACAAATGAAGGAGTTAAGAGGTTATGCTAATTGTCCCGAGGCATGTACATATGCAATTTATGGACTCACCAATGCTATCCTTGACATATTTGGGTTCGAATGGAGATGGGCCCAAAAAGGGGTTAGTTATGAATTCAAGTGGTTGTGCAAAATATTTGGATCTCAGAAATGAGATGCGATCGTCGGGCTCCAGAAACGGGGTCCGACAATCTCTTCCAACAATGGTAGATAAATCGTTTGAACATAGGCTATAGAGTATTTCCTACTTAAACCATCGATCACTACATTTGCCTTGCCTACGTGGTATTCAATCAACAAGTTATAATCCTTAAGCAACTCTAACCATCTTCTCTGTCTTAAATTCAACTCTTTCTGGCTCAATAAGTACTTGAGACTTTTATGATATGTAAAAATCCTCGTCTGAACTCCATACAGATAATGTCTCCAAATTTTCAAGACAAAAATTCTTGCTACTAATTCTAGATCATGGGTTGGGTAATTCAATTCACAAGGCTTTAGCTGCCGCAAGGCATAAGCTATTACGATGTCTCCTTGCATCAACACACAACCCAAACCCCTTCTTAAAGCATCACTATAAACTATATAACCCTCATCTCTCATAGGCAAAGTCAGAATTGGAGCACTTGTCAATCTGTGCTTAAGCTCCTCAAAGCTCTTCTAACATTCATCTCTTTAAATAAACTTTTGATTTTTCCTTAGTAACTTGGTCATTAGTGCAGCTATCATGGAAAATCCTTCCACAAACCTCCTATAATATCTTGCTAGACTCAGAAAACTTCTCACTTCTGCCACTGTCTCTAGTGCATGCCATTTCACTACTGCTTCAATTTTCCTCGGATCAACATGTACCCTATCCTTCGAAATTACATATCTAAGGAATACCACCTTATGAAGCCAAAATTCCCACTTGCTGAATTTGGCATAAAGCTCCTTCTCCCTTAGGGTTTGTAATACTATCCTGAAATGTTCTTCATGTCCCTCTTCGTTCTTAGAATAAATTAGATGGTCATCGATAAACACTATAACAAATTGGTCCACATATTCCTTGAAGACCCTATTTATGAGATCCATGAATGCAGCTGGAGCTTTGCTCAATCCAAATGGCATGACTAGGAACTCATAATGCCTATAACGTGTCCTAAATATTGTCTTGCATACATCAGATTCCCTGATTCTGAGCTGATGAGAGCCTGACCTGAGATCAATTTTAAAGAAGACCTTTTGCTCCTTACAGTTGGTTAAACAGGTCATCGATTCATGGAAGAGGATATTTGTTCTTAATGGTCACCTTGTTGAACCTCCTGTAGTCAATACACATACGCCATGTTCCATCCTTCTTTTTTACAAACAGAACTGACGCTCCCTATGGAAATGAACTTGGCCTTATATACCCCTTCTCTAATAGTTCTATTAACTGTTCCTTAAGCTCCTTCAGCTCAGCTAGAGCCATTCTATATGGTGGTATGGAAATAGGTGTGGTACCTAGAATCAAAACGATGGCAAATTCAATTTCCCTTATTAGTGGCAGCCCAGGTAAATCCTCTAGAAATATGTCTGGAAATTCCCTCACTACTAGAACATCTTCTAACTTTCCTTTGCTTACCTTGGTATCCACAACGTGTGCCAAATAGGCTTCACACCCTTTTCTCATAAACGTATCAGCTAGCAAAGCTAAAATAATTCTTGGTGATGGTGTTTTTCTGTCTCCCTTAAAAGGCACCTTCTTACCCTTACCAAGATCAAATTCTACCTCTTTGAGATTGCAATCTAACTTTGCTTGATATTTCTCCAAGGTATCCAGTCCAAGTATCACATCTAGTTCCTTTAAATCTAAAGGCATTAAGTCTACTACCATTCTAGCACCATCAATAAAGAGTTCACAATCTCTATACGCTTATTATCACATTCCTCCCTATAGGAGTGCTAACAATCAATGGACTATCCAATGGCACCAAAATAACACCGTGTAATGTCATGCTTGCAGAAACAAAAGAATGTGTGGAGCTAGAATCAATTAATAAATATACTTCTGAATTAAATAACTAAGTTATACCCATAACAACTTTAGGTGCGGCTGTAGCTTCATCTCTAGTCATGGAAAACACCTTTGCTTGTGCCTGACCCCTTGGCCTTCTTAGAGGAATAATCTCCTTTGTCGCTCCAGAACTTCCTACCTCAGTGGTTGGCCTAGCTCCTACTGTTTCAACTCTCTTTGGAACTTGCATTTGCGACCCCTCTTGCTTTGATGCTTGGGGACATTTCTTGACCATGTGTCCCTTCTTTCCGCATCCGAAATATACTCTAAGTAATTTGAAGCACTCTCCTTCGTGAAACTTCCCACAATGCTCACATTGGGGGTTCATATATCTACTCCTCTATTGCCTCCTACAGTTGAGGTTTGCATTGAAACTGTCTTGGCTTACTTATTCTTAGTAGAGCCACTAATTCCCATTTCACTTTGCATGTAGAAAGTCCTCATACTCCTCTCAGGCATTGGGGCACTCATTCCCTTCTTGGAAGACTGTTCCTGGTTCTTCCTCTTCCTAGCTACTTCATACTTTATGTTCTTCGATTTCTCAGTTTGGAGCACAACATCTGCCAACATTTGGTAGTCACAAAAGTTATAGATCAATACTCCCTCTTTGATCTCCAAATAAAGTCCTCCCTCAAACTTATGACACTTATCCTCCTCATTCTCAATAATGTTGGCTGCATATCTTGAAAGTTGGGTGAACTTCAACTCGTATTCCCTCACACTCATGTCCCTCTGGGTGAGATTTAAAAATTCTCTAGCCTTCTCTTGGACATAGTCTTTATAGAAGTATTTCTTCTTAAAGGCTTCCAAAAAATTTCTCCATCACAACACTGGCGGTATGACCTGACTATGGGGTACAAATTCCCACCAATAGAGTGTGTTCCCTTGCAGCAAGCTCATTGTATAATCTAGTTTATCATCATCAAAGTACTTCATCTGAAGCAGAACTCTCTCTGTCCTTTTCACCCATGCTTCATCCTCTTCGGGATTCGTAGTCCCATTAAAGTCTACAGCCCCATACCTTCGGAGCTTATCAGACTGTCCGCTCCTCTCCACTAGAGCTTGCACTGGAACTTGTGGCACTTGGCCCATTGTATGTGTGAAAGCCTAAGCAAAGGCTTGAAAGAAACGTGGATCCATGAGGTTTACTTGGGGTATAGGAGGAGGAGGTGATGGCATCTCATGTTGCACACTAGGTGCCTAAGAATCATGAGCAGAGTGTGTCCCCGCATCTTGTGGGATATGAGATTCATTCGTACTTCTTTGACGAGAGTGAGATCGAGTCATAGCTCCTCGAGTTCTCCTTCGAGGCGGCATACTCACTCCTTCAATTTAAAACCATTTAAAATCTTTAGTTGATATTTCATGTCAAGTTTAAACTTTGCATGTGTGCGTGTAAAACCTTCTTAAACCATGCTTCGTGTAAAACAATTTCACATCATGTGAAACAATGCAAAAACAATGAATTTTGTTCATTTAAATCAATGCATGTTCATTTCAGGCCTAGGATACTCCTAAACCTAGACGCTCTGATACCAAGCCTATTAGGGCCCATTTTCGGAGTCTAACTTCAGAGTCATACATGAGTGCATTACCTTGTAGGGTCCTTTTGATGGAATCTCATTAGCCAACTTAGGCTCATCTCCATTCGTATAACGTCCCAAAATTTCTATAATTTGAACACTTGATATACGACAATCCATTCTTATGTTTATATCCTTAATCGTCACCCTAAACAAATCACTCATTTTTATCTCTTATTTTTATATCAAACTAAGTACATTTCAATCTCCATTCAAGCCTAAATGTATCAGAGAAAAACATTGATAAGTTCACTATTCACAAATGTACAAGATTTGGGACAATATGCGTAACTTTCAACATGGATGTTGGATTAAGGTCATTCAAGCTCGGTTTCGAAGAGATCTTCGACTTCTACAACTTCTGTGAAGACTCTGAAAAGAGGTATTTACTATCTGAAGAGTCAAAATTTGCACATTTTTAAAACAATCCCGAGAAGGTCCACTTAATGGACATACCTCCCTTCAAATGGACATGAATTGAGCTGGGATACTAAAAAACCCGAGAAGGTTTGCCTAACGGACATCAAGTCTGTCCAGCGGACGTTTACAGGTCTAATTCCATATTTCTAACTCCTACAAGTTACCTATGACCCTCTTATGCATATCTATCATTCCTAACTCATTTTCCTTCATTATCACTTCCATTTCAACTCAACATAATTTACAATCAATTCATCATGTATGTTTGGTCATCATCCCAAAAACACAATCATTCAACTTATAAACATTCATCATAAATTTCTCACATGTTCAACCTCATTTATCATCTTCATTTCATCTATAACTTATCACACTACTTCTTCCCATTTCAAGACACCATAGTACTTATGACACTACTTCTTCCCATTTCAAGACACCATATTACTCTTGTTTTATTGTATCAAAACAGAAAAGCTATAAAGTGTCCTACGCACACCTTGTGTAGCGTCACTAACTTGTAACAATCATATCTTTCAAGTCCGATCTCCAAAATTTACAAACTTTATATCATTGGAAAGCTAAAAGAATGAATTACAGCTCCCAAGATGAAACCATGTCCAAGTTAGCCTAGATCAATATAGTTTTTCCCCTAAAGTCAGAACACAGATTTCTACCCCTATAAATGCTTGAAACGTAATGCGAAAACTTGGAAATTTATGAGCAACACATATATATAGTTCATTAACATTAAAAGAAAAGAGTTTTATAAAGCTTTAATGGGCATTTCAAAACCCAAATACATCATTAATCTCATATGAAATACAAAAATACACATGGGAGTGATACTTGAAATGCGGCTAAAGCCTTGAGTTTTTCCTACACTAACTTAAATACAAAAATATGAAATTTTGGAGTGATACCTTGACTCCCTCTCTTACTTGATCTGTTGCTCTTCACTTGGAGATGGGGATGAAGGGGGTGAGTTTACAAGCTCATGGGTAACAAGTTTATAGCAGAGAAACAAGCAAAACCATTTAAAATATCCGTTTTCGCAGAAAAATCCTTTGCAACCATAACATATGTATTTTCCAAATTCTCAAACTTGTTGAACACATCATAAACAACAAAACACATGTATTTCTTAAAGTCTCAAACTTGTCAACAAATTCGTACACAACATAGGTAATCATAATGGTTTAGGAGGTCAATAAATAGAACAAGCTATCACATTCCCATGAAATGGTCCTGTGTAGCCGTGAACAGAACGAACTAACACAATCCCATATAGTGATTTTGTGTAGACGTAAACATGAGAGAGTCCATGACGGAGCTCCATGCCACTAGCAGCCAGGCGGGAGAAGCCTTTAACAGAGTCAACGTGCATGTGACATAACTGAATGGACCACCTCAAACCCACAAAAACATGAATTTCATATTTATAACATCTTGCACATTTAAAAATTTATGATTTTCATAAACATAATACTTTTCAAACACAATTTCCATCATCATTTCATAAATCATCATCAAGATTCATGTATCAAACATATAGCAAACACTTCAATCATTCAAGAAGCAATAAATGCAACATTTATAAAACAATTGAAAATCATTCAAACCTATTGATTAGGAAAATTTCTCATAGCTTCTTAACTCAATTATAAACAAGTAACCCACTTTAATTCGTTTCTTATAAACTTTTCCCCTTCTCTTTCTCCTCTTACCTTACTTAATTTTCTTCAACATTGGCAAAATTCCAATTCAATAGGAATCCAAATCGAGAACCCAACAAACATATTCACTAAAATTGATTCTAGAATACTTAAACTCATACATTTCCTAAGTTTCATGAACTAAAACCTTTCCAAAAATCCAAAAGATTAAAAATGGGCTTACCTTGAATCTCTCCAAACAAAGACATGTTTGGCTCAAATGGAAACTCTTCTCTCCCTCTTTCTTTTTCTCTTCTTGAACATCCTTAAAATCACTCTTAAAAGCTAAGAAAAGATGAAACCCTTACTTGCTTCTCTCTCTTTTCTCTCATGGATGACTCTCTATCCTTTCTTTCTCGTTTTCACGTTTTTCACTCTTCTCTTCCTTCAATTCATGCTTTTGGTCTTCTACTTCACAAGACAACATTTTCCTCTTCCCATTTTACCCTTAATGAGTGCTAAAAGTCCACTTTACCCTTCCTTTAATGCTCCTTGTTTTCTAAACTTAAGTGACATGCCAAAAATGCCCTCAATTCATCTTAATGCATTAATTTCACTAACTAATCAAATAAAATCCTACTAACATTTAAATAAATAATTAAACTCCAATAATAATTCTTTCATGACCTCATAATTTATTTAAATCATGCTTAACCACTCCATTCATTCTATTATTCCATAACATATCATGCTTAATTCAACGAAAAATTCAGGGGCCAACATTTCTCCCCCTCTTAAAAGAATTTCGCCCTCGAAATTATTACCTGAGTCATTGAAGAGGTGTGGATACTTCTCCTTCCATGGGCCCCCATGTGGCCTCTTCCTTTGAATGGTGTTTCTATAGGACTTTAACTAGTTGAACTGTCTTATTCCTAAGAACCTTTACTTTAGTGTCCAGAATCTCCATTGGAGTCTCCTCGTAGGTCAGATCATCTCTCAACTAAACCTCAGTGATCTGAATGATGTGAGAGGGATCTGCTCTATACCTCCTTAACATGGAAACATAGAAGACATCAAGTATTAGTGACAATTTTGGTGGTAGTGCCAATCTGTAGGCTAGTGGTCCAATCCTCTCAATAATCTCGTAGGGACCAACGTACCTTGGGCTCAATTTGCCCTTCTTGTCAAACCTCATGACTCCTTTCCAAGGAGATGTCTTAAGAAAGACTTTCTCACCAACTTCATACTCCATTTCCTTTTGGTGTGCATCAATATAGCTCTTCATTCTATCTTGAGCTGATTTGAGCCTTTGCTTAATTAGATTGACCTTGTCAATAGTCATCTAAAATAGTTTTGGTCCAATTAATTTCCTTCTCCTTCTTCATCCTAGCATATAGGAGTTCTAATCTTCTTCCATATAGTGCTTCATAAGGAGCCATCTGAATGCTCGAGTGGTATGAATTATTGTAAGCAAATTCGACCAATGGCAAGCAAATTATTGTAGGCGGGAGAAGCCTTTAACAGAGTCAACATGCACGTGACATAACAGAATGGACCACCTATAACCCACACAAACATGAATTTCATATTTATAACATCTTGCACATTTCATAATCATATGATTTTTATAAACATGATATTTTTCAAATACAATTTCTATTATCATTTCATAAATCATCATCAAGATCCATGTACCAAACATATAGCAAACACTTGAATCATTCAAGAAGCAATAAATTCAACATTTATAAAACAATTGAAAATCATTCAAATCTATTGACTAGGAAAAATTCTCATGGTTTGTTAACTCAACTATAAACAAGTAACTCACCTTAATTCCTTGCTTAAAATTTCCCCTCCTCTTGCTCCTCTTGCCTTACTTGATTTCCTTCAATATTGGCAAAATTCTAGTTCAATAGGAATCCAAATTGAGAACCCAATAAGCATGTAATGATTCTAGAATACTTAAACCCATACATTTCTTAAGTGTCATGAACCAAGACCTTTTCGAAAATCCAAAAGATTAAAAATGGGCTTATCTTGAATCTTCACCAAACAAAGAGATGTTTGCCTCAAATGGAAGCTCTTCTCTTCCTCTTTCTTTTTCTCTTCTTGAACACCCTCAAAAACACTCTTAAAAGTTAAGAAAAGATGGAACCCTAGCTTGCTTCTTTTTAATTTCTCTCATGGGTGACTCTCTCTCCTTTCTTTCTCTTTTTCACGTTTTTCACTCTTCTCTTCCTTTAATTCACGTTTTTGGTCTTTTACTTCACAAGACAACATTTTCCTTTTCCCATTTTGCCTTAATGAGTGCTAAAAGTCTACTTTACCCTTCCTTTAATGCTTCTTGTTTTCTAAACTTAAGTGACATGCCAAAAATTCACTCAATTATTCTTAATGCATTAATTTCCCTAACTGATGAAATAAAATCCTAATAACATTTAAATAAATAATTAAACTCCAATAATAATTCTCTCATGACCTCATAATTTATTTAAATCATGCTTAATAACTTCATTCATTCTAAGGCAAAAATTTTAATTCCATGCTTATTCCATAACATATCATGCTTAATGCAACAAAAAAAATTTGGGGGCCAACATGTCTCGTCCATCTCATCATCTCCCTTAGATTCAAGATTCTTATATTCATTTTTGCCTCTACTTCCAATGACTGCACTTTTGCTATGCAACTCTCAACTTGGATTCTTTAAGGCCTTATTCACATTGAATTCGATCTGATCCTCACTTATTTGAAGTGTTACCTTTCCCTCGTGAACATCTAGCATGGCCTTTCTTGTATTCACGAATGGTTGACCTAAGATCAGTGGATAGTTCTTATTTTCTCCAAAATCCAAAAGCACAAAATTTACTAGAATAATGAACTTATCTACTTACATCAAAACATCTTCCACTATTCCAAATGGTCTTTTAATGGATTGATCCACCAACTGAATTAACATTAATGTAGGCTTGACTTCACTCAGTCCCAACTTCCTGAATATTGACAAAGGCATGAGGTTAATGTTAGCTCCTAAATCACACAAACACGTGGTGAATTCAAACTTACCAACCACACAAGGAATCATGAAACTCCCTGGATCCTTCAATTTAGTTGGCATTTGAGTGGTGACTATGGAACTGCAGGTGCCTGTTAAAGCTATAGTCTGATTGTCTTCCTAAGTACGCTTCTTCGATAATATGTCCTTTAAGAATTTTACATATTTTGGCATTTGTTCCTGTAACATCCCATCACCGATGGGAAAGGTAAAATAGTAATTTTGAGTGGTCAATGGGCGTTTAGAAATGCCTTTACATGTTCATGCATAATCTAACACTCGCATACATGTAAATAGTAAATTTTGCACATGAAAAATGACTGTACATGCATTCATGACATTGCCCGGTATAAGTGTTAAGAGATGTGATTGTGAATAAATGTGATTTGTGTTCATATGTGATAGAAAGTTTGACTTGAGAGTTGACTTTTTGAGTTAGGCTAAATTTGAGAAAATAGTCTTCTTGAAACTTGTAGCTCCTGTTGAGAGTTTTCTGTCGCCATAAAGTTTGATATTTTTCGATATCGGGAGTAAAAGTTATAGTCAGTAAAAGTTAAGGTTATTTTACTTTGACTTTGAAAATATTCTTAAGTGTGGAAAATTAAATGCTGTACTTTGAGGCAAATCGCCGGATTGATATGGTCTGAATTAGAGTAAATGGTCTACATGAAAGTTGTAGCTTATATTCTCAGCTTTGTATTGCCATAAAGTATGCAATTTTTTGATATCAGGGCTAGGAGTTATGATCGACGGAAATTTGGGAGTTTGTATAGAAAGAGATGAGTAGGACAGAAACTTTGAGTGGAATTTTGACTCCCTTAGATGACAATTTGATTTTTCTGTCCTTCATGGAACTTGTAGAGCATGATAGCTTAAGCATTAAAAATCTGTGTTTTGTGACGATCATGCGGTATGTAAATTGATGAGTGAAAGTAGAAAATGTAGTGAGAAATGTGATCTGAAACTTTGGGTCAAAATCTGCACTGATGTAAGCAGAATTGGGCTTAGTGGTCTAAATGAAAGTTGTAGATAATCTTTCCAGCTTTCCAACGATATAAAGTTTGTAAATTTTGGACATCGGAGTTAAAAGTTATGAGTATTACAAGTTTTCAGGTTATATTGTCCCGGTTACTATTCACCACTTTGTCTAAGTTACTGTTCATCGATGCATTTCGTTTGGTCTACTGTTCATAATTTTCGTCTGGTCTACTGTTCATTGCCCGGGTACTGTTTATCGATGCATTTCGTCTAGTTTACTGTTCGTAATTTTCGTTTGGTCTACTGTTCATCGCCCGGGTACTGTTCACCGATGTATTTCATCTAGGTACTGTTCATCGGTTACTGTTCACACATTTTGTCTGGGTTACTGTTCATCACCTAAGTGATAATGTCATCTTCTGTCCTATTTTTGTCCTCTTAGAGGCCGAATCTTGCTATGAGTTCTTCATGAAAGTTGTAAATCGTGATCTCAGCTTTCTATTGATATATAGTTTGTCAAATTTGGAGTTCGAGATCAAGAGATATGATTTTTGGAAAATTTGGATATATATATGTTTATACATATATACATGTCTCTATTCTTATTTCTTATTATGTCCCTATTTCAATCTTTTGGTTATATCTTTTCCGTTCAACATCCGATTGTCATGAACATGCATCGTACATATTCCATACACAAATGTGCATAAATGAATGCTTATAATTGTGCAAAATTATTAATGTGTGTGCATCGTATTGCACGAATGAGTTGTGCAGGTTAAAAGTCTGCAGTCAGGCGTTTCTAGAATTTGGAAGCTAATGCTAATCTGAAGCGTACTGTGAGTAGACCGAGATGGACTCATTCCATTATGTGTTTTGAATTTGTATTAATTGACTGCTAAATATTCATATAAATGGTGATGAATTGTGAATTGATTATGGATTCCGGACAGAAGGTCCGATGACTGTGTATTGGAGGAGTTGTGATATTGAAGTGCTACTTGAATGTGAATTGGATTAACTATGTGTATTTAATGTGATTGTTAAATGCGTTCTGAAGGTGCATTTGCATATGAATAAAAAGTGACATTTTTAACTTAATGTTGAATGCCAGACTAAGGTCCGATGATATGTGAAAGTAAATGGGCAAAGTGATTGATTGATCATAT